>JAUJEF010000206.1:0-81299 GCA_030444885.1 Citrus sp. QX-2021 | reverse complement strand
AAGGCTATAGCCCACCCGTTTTTGTGGCCTTTTTCCACTGGACGAACTTGGCGCCCCGGCCTTCGGGCGGTTATTTTTGGGCGCGGCTGTACCCGCGGCCTATTTTTGGCACACGGAGGCCCCTCGCAAAGTCTCGCGCCATTCCGAGTCCGGCGGACGAAGTTGGCCAGCCCCACCCCCCAAGGCTATAGCCCACCCGTTTTTGTGGCCTTTTTCCGCTGGACGAACTTGGCGCCCCGGCCTTCGGGCGGTTATTTTTGGGCGCGGCTGTGCCCACAGCCTATTTTTGGCATACGGAGGCCCCTCGCAAAGTCTCGCGCCATTCCGAGACCGGCGGACGAAGTTGGCCAGCCCCACCCCCCAAGGCTATAGCCCACCCGTTTTTGTGGCCATTTTCCGCTGGACGAACTTGGCGCCCCGGCATTCGGGCGGTTATTTTTGGCCGTTGCTGTGCCCGCGCCCTATTTTTGGCACACAGAGGCCCCTCGCGAAGTGTCTCGCCATTCCGAGTCCGGCGGCCGAAGTTGGCCAGCCCCACCCCCCAAGGCTATAGCCCACCCATTTTTGTGGCCTTTTTCCACTGGACGAACTTGGCGCCCCGGCCTTCGGGCGGTTATTTTTGGGTGCGGCTGTGCCCGCGGCCTATTTTTGGCGCACGGAGGCCCCTCGCAAAGTGTTGCACCATTCCAAGTCCGGCGGACGAAGTGGGCCAGCCCCACCCCCCAAGGCTATAGCCCACCCGTTTTTGTGGCCTTTTTCCGCTGGACGAACTTGGCGCCCCGGCCTTCGGGCGGTTATTTTTGGGCGTGGCATTGGCCGCGGCCTATTTTTGGCACACGGAGGACCCTCGCAAAGTCTCGCACCATTCCGAGGCCGGCGGACGAAGTCGGCCAGCCCCACCCCCCAAGGCTATAGCCCACCCGTTTTTGTGGCCTTTTTCCGCTGGACGAACTTGGCGCCCCGGCCTTCGGGCGGTTTTTTTTGGGCGCGGCTGTGCCCACGGTTTATTTTTGGCACACGGAGGCCCCTCGCAAAGTCTCGCGCCATTCCGAGTCCGGCGGACGAAGTTGGCCAGCCCCACCCCCCAAGGCTATAGCCCACCCATTTTTGTGGCCTTTTTCCACTGGACGAACTTGGCGCCCCGGCCTTCGGGCGGTTATTTTTGGGCGCGGCTGTGCCCACAGCCTATTTTTGGCACACGGAGGCCCCTCGCAAAGTCTCGCGCCATTCCGAGACCGGCGGACGAAGTCGGCCAGCCCCACCCCCCAAGGCTATAGCCCACCCGTTTTTGTGGCCTTTTTCCGCTGGACGAACTTGGCGCCCCGGCATTCGGGCGGTTATTTTTGGCCGCTGCTGTGCCCGCGCCCTATTTTTGGCACACAGAGGCCCCTCGCGAAGTGTCTCACCATTCCGAGTCCGGCGGCCGAAGTTGGCCAGCCCCACCCCCCAAGGCTATAGCCCACCCATTTTTGTGGCCTTTTTCCACTGGACGAACTTGGCGCCCCGGCATTCGGGCGATTATTTTTGGCCGCTGCTGTGCCCGCGCCCTATTTTTGGCACACAGAGGCCCCTCGCGAAGTGTCTCACCATTCCGAGGCCGGCGGACGAAGTGGGCCAGCCCCACCCCCCAAGGCTATAGCCCACCCGTTTTTGTGGCCTTTTTCCGCTGGACGAACTTGGCGCCCCGGCCTTTGGGAGGTTATTTTTGGGCGCAGCTGAGCCGGTGGACGAAGTTGGCCAGCCCCACCCCCCAAGGCTATAGCCCACCTGTTTTTGTGGCCTTTTTCCGCTGGACGAACTTGGCGCCCCGGCCTTCGGGCGGTTATTTTTGCGCGCGGCTGTGTCCACGGCCAATTTTTAGCACACGGAGGTCGCTCGCAAAGTCTCGTTCCTTTCCGAATCCGGCGGACGAAGTTGGCCAGCCCCACCCCCCAAGGCTATAGCCCACCCGTTTTTGTGGCCTTTTTCCGCTGGACGAACTTGGCGCCCCGGCCTTCGGGCGGTTATTTTTGGGCGCGGCTGTGCCGGCGGACAAAGTTGGCCAGCCCCACCCCCCAAGGCTATAGCCCACCCGTTTTTGTGGCCGTTTTCCGCTGGACGAACTTGGCGCCCCGGCCTTCGGGAGGTTATTTTTGGGCGCGGCAGTGCCCGCGGTTTATTTTTGGCACACGGAGGCCCCTCGCAAAGTCTCGCGCCATTCCGAGTCTGGCGGACGAAGTTGGCCAGCCCCACCACCCAAGGCTATAGCCCACCCGTTTTTGTGGCCTTTTTCCGCTGGACGAACTTGGCGCCCCGGCCTTTGGGCGGTTATTTTTGGGCGTGACTGTGCCCGCAGCCTATTTTTGGCACACGGATTCCCCTCGTAAAGTATCCCGCCATTCCGAGTCCGGCGGACGAAGTTGGCCAGCCCCACCCCCCAAGGCTATAGCCCACCCGTTTTTGTGGCCTTTTTCCGCTGGACGAACTTGGCGCCCCGGCCTTCGGGCGGTTTTTTTCGGGCGTGGCTGAGCCCACAGCCAATTTTTGGTACACGGAGGCCCCTTGCGAAGTCTCGCACCATTCCGAGTCCGGCGGACGAATTTGGCCAGCCCCAACCCCCAAGGCTATAGCCCACCCGTTTTTGTGGCCTTTTTCCGCTGGACGAACTTGGCGCCCCGGCCTTCGGGCGGTTATTTTTGGGCGCGGCTGTGCTCGTGGCCTATTTTTGGCACACGGAGGCCCCTCGCAAAGTCTAGCGCCATTCCGAGTCCGGCGGACGAAGTTGGCCAGCCCCTCCCCCCAAGGCTATAGCCCACCCGTTTTTTCGCCAATTTTTCCGCTGGGGAGTTTGGGCGCGCCGACCTTCGGGGGGTTATTTTTGGGTGCGGCTGTGCCCGCGGCCTATACTGGGCACGCGGAGGCCGCTCGCAAAGTCTCGCCTCGTTCCAAGTCCGGCGGACGAAGTTGGCCAGCCCCTCCCCCCAAGGCTATAGCCCACCCGTTTTTTGGCCATTTTTCCGCTGGGGGGTTTGGGCGCGCCGACCTTCGGGGGTTATCTTTGGGTACGGCTGTGCCCGCGGCCTATTTTTAGCACGCGGAGGCCGCTCGCAAAGTCTCGCCCCATTCCGAGTTCGGCGGACGAAGTTGGTCAGCCCCTCCCCCCAAGGCTATAGCCCACCCGTTTTTTGGCCATTTTTCCGCTGGACGAACTTGGCGCCCCGACCTTCGGGTGGTTAATTTTGGACACGGCTATGCCCGCGGCCTATTTTTGGCACGCGGAGGCCGCTCGCAAAGTCTCGCCCCATTCCGAGTCCGGCGGACGAAGTTGGCCACCCCCTCCCCCCAAGGCTATAGCCCACCCGTTTTTTCGCCATTCTTCCGCTGGGGAGTTTGGGCGCGCCGACCTTCGGGGGGTTATTTTTGGGTGCGGCTGTGCCCGCGGCCTATTTTGGGCACGCGGAGGCCGCTCGCAAAGTCTCGCCCCATTCCGAGTCCGGCGGACGAAGTTGGCCAGCCCCTCCCCCCAAGGCTTTAGCCCACCCGTTTTTTGGCCATTTTTCCGCTGGACGAACTTAGTGCCCCGGCCTTCGGGGGGTTATTTTTGGGTGCGGCTGTGCCCGCGGCCTATATTCGGCACACGGAGGCCGCTCGCAAAGTCTCACCTCGTTCTGAGTCCGGCGGACGAAGTTGGCCAGCCCCTCCCCCCAAGGCTATAGCCCACATGTTTTTTGGCCATTTTTCCGCTGGGAGGTTTGGGCGCGCCGACCTTCGGGGGGTTATTTTTGGGTGCGGCTGTGCCCGCGGCCTATTTTGGGCACGCGGAGGCCGTTCGCAAAGTCTCGCCCCATTCCGAGTCCGGAGGACGAAGTTGGCCAGCCCCTCCCCCCAAGGCTATAGCCCACCCGTTTTTTGGCCATTTTTCCGCTGGACGAACTTAGTGCCCCGGCCTTCGGGCGGTTATTTTTGGGCGCAGCTGTGTCCGCGGCCTATTTTTTGTACGCGGAGGCCGCTCGCAAAGTCTCGCCCCATTCCAAGTCCGGCGGACTAAGTTGGCGAGCCCCTCCCCCCAAGGCTATAGCCCACCCGTTTTTTGGCCATTTTTCCGCTGGACGAACTTGGCGCCCGACCTTCGGGGGGTTAATTTTGAGCGCGGCTGTGCCCGCGGCCTATTTTTGGCACGCGGAGGCCGCTCGCAAAGTCTCGCCCCATTCCGAGTCCGGCGGACGAAGTTGGCCAGCCCCTCCCCCCAAGGCTATAGCCCACCCGTTTTTTGGCCATTTTTCCGCTGGGGGGTTTGCGCGCGCCGACCTTCGGGGGGTTATTTTTTGGCCCGGCTTCGGGCGGTTATTTTTGGGCACGGATGTGCCCGCGGCCTATTTTTGGGACACGGAGGTGCCTCGCAAAGTCTCGCGCCATTCCGAGTCCGGCGGACGAAGTTGGCCAGCCCCACCCCCCAAAGCTATAGCCCACCCGTTTTTGTGGCCTTTTTCCACTAGACGAACTTGGCACCCCGGCCTTCGGGAGGTTATTTTTGCGCCCGGCTGTGCCCGCGGCCTATATTTGGCACACGGAGGCCCCTTCGAAAGTCTTGCGCCATTCCGAGTCCGGCGGACGAAGTGGGCCAGCCACACCCCCCAAGGCTATAGCCCACCCGTTTTTGTGGCCTTTTTCCGCTGGACGAACTTGGCCCCCCGGCCTTCGGGCGGTTATTTTTGGGTACGGCTGTGCCCGCGGCCTATTTATGGCACATGGAGATGCCTCGGAAAGTCTCGCGCCATTCCGAGTCCGGTGGACGAAGTTGGCCAGCCCCACCCCCCAAGGCTATAGCCCACCCGTTTTTGTGGCCTTTTTCCGTTGGACGAACCTGGCGCTCCGGCCTTCGGGCGGTTATTTTTGGGCGCGGCTGTGCCCGCGGCTTATTTTTGGCACACGGAGGCACCTCGGAAAGTCTTGCGCCATTCCGAGTCCGGCGGACGAAGTCGGCCAGCCCCAGCCCCCAAGGCTACAGCCCACCCGTTTTTGTGGGGTTTTTCCGCTGGAAGAACTTGGCGCCCCGGCCTTCGGGCGGTTATTTTTGGACGCGGCTGTGCCCGCACCCCATTTTTGGCACACGGAGCTGCCTCGCAAAGTCTCGCGCCATTCCGAGTCTGGCGGACGAAGTTCGCCAACCCCACTCCCCAAGGCTATAGCCCACCCGTTTTTGTGGCCTTTTTCCGCTGGACGAACTTGGCGCCCCGGCCTTCGGGCTGTTATTTTTGGGCGCGGATGTGCCCACGGGCTATTTTTGGCACACGGAGGTGCCTCGCAAAGTCTCGCTCCATTCCGAGTCCGGCGGACGAAGTTGGCCAGCCCCACACCCCAAGGCTATAGCCCACCCGTTTTTGTGGCCTTTTTCCGCTGGACGAACTTGGCGCCCCGGCCTTCGGGAGGTTATTTTTGCGCGCGGCTGTGCCCGCGGCCTATTTTTAGCACACGAAGGTGCCTTGGAAAGTCTTGCGCCATTCCGAGTCCGGCGGACGAAGTTGGCCAGCCCCACCCCCCAATGCTATAGCCCACTCGTTTTTGTGGCCTTTTTCCGCTAAGCGAACTTGGCTCCCCGGCCTTCGGGCGGGTATTTTTGGGCGCGGCTGTGGCCGCAGCCTATTTTTGGCACACGGAGGTGCCTCGTAAAGTCTCACGCCATTCCGAGTCCGGCGGACGAAGTGGGCCAGCCCCACCCCCCAAGGCTATAGCCCACCCGTTTTTGTGGCCTTTTTCCGCTAGACGAACTTGGCGCCCCGACCTTCGGGCGGGTATCTTTGGGCGCTGCTGTGCCCACGATCTATTTTTGGCACACGGTGCCCCCTCGCAAAGTCTCGTGCCATTCCGAGTCCGGCGGACGAAGTTGGCCAGCGCCACCCCCCATGGCTATAGACCACCTGTTTTTGTGGCCTTTTTCCGCTGGACGAACTTGGCGCCCCAGCCTTCGGGCGGTTATTTTTGGGCGCGGCTGTGCCCGCGGCCTATTTTTTGCACACGGAGGCGCCTCGGAAAGTCTCGCGCCATTCCGAGTGCGGCGGACGAAGTTGGCCAGCCCCACCCCCCAAGGCTATAGCCCACCCGTTTTTGTGGCCTTTTTCCGCTGGACGAACCTGGCGCCCCGGCCTTCGGGCGGTTATTTTTGGGTGCGGCTGGGCCCGCGGCCTATTTTTGGCACACGGAGGCGCCTCGGAAAGTCTCGCGCCATTCTGAGTCTGGCGGACGAAGTTCGCCAACCCCACGCCCCAAGGCTATAGCCCACCCGTTTTTGTGGCCTTTTTCCGCTGGACGAACATGGCGCCCCGGCCTTCGGGCGGTTATTTTTGGGCGCGGATGTGCCCGCGGCCTATTTTTGGGACACGGAGGCTCCTCGCAACGTCTCGCGCCATTCCGAGTCCGGCGGACGAAGTTGGCCAGCCCCACCCCCCAAAGCTATAGCCCACCCATTTTTTTGGCCTTTTTCCACTGGACGAACTTGGCACCCCGGCCTTCGGGAGGTTATTTTTGCGCGCGCCTGTGCCCGCGGCCTATTTTTGGCACACGGAGGAGCCTTCGAAAGTCTTGCGCCATTCTGAGTCCGGCGGACGAAGTGGGCCAGCCACACCCCCCAAGGCTATAGCCCACCCGTTTTTGTGGCCTTTTTCCGCTGGACGAACTTGGCGCCCCGGCCTTCGGGCCGTTATTTTTGGGTGCGGCTGTGCCCGCGGCCTATTTTTGGTACATGGAGACGCCTCGGAAAGTCTCGCGCAATTCCGAGTCCGGCGGACGAAGTTGGCCAGCCCCACCCCCCAAGGCTATAGCCCAACCGTTTTTGTGGCCTTTTTCCGCTGGACGAACCTGGCGCCCCGGCCTTCAGGCGGTTATTTTTGGGTGCGGCTGTGCCCGCGGCTTATTTTTGGCACACGGAGGCGCCTCGGAAAGTCTCGCGCCATTCTGAGTCTGGCGGACGAAGTTCGCCAACCCCACGCCCCAAGGCTATAGCCCACCCGTTTTTGTGGCCTTTTTCCGCTGGACGAACTTGGCGCCCGGCCTTCGGGCTGGTATTTTTGGGCGCGGCTGTGCCCACGATCTATTTTTGGCACACGGTGGCCCCTCGCAAAGTCTAGCGCCATTCCGAGTCCGGCGGACGAAGTTGGCCAGCGCCACCCCCCAAGGCTATAGCCCACCCGTTTTTGTGGCCTTTTTCCGCTGGACGAACTTTGCGCCCCTGCCTTCGGGCGGTTATTTTTGGGCCCGGCTGTACCCGCGGCGTATTTTGGTCACATGGAGGCCCCTCGCGAAGTCTAGCGCCATTCCGAGTCCGGCGGACGAAGTTGGCCAGCCCCACCCCCCAAGGCTATAGCCCACCGGTTTTTGTGGCCTTTTTCCGCTGGATGAACTTGGTGCCCCGGCCTTCGGGCGGTTATTTTTTGGCGCGGCTGTGCCCGCGGCCTATTTTTGGCACACGGACGCGCCTTCGAAAGTCTTGCGCCATTCCGAGTCCGGCGGACGAAGTGGGCCAGCCACAACCCCCAAGGCTATAGCCCACCCGTTTTTGTGGCCTTTTTCCGCTGGACGAAGTTGGCCCCCCGGCCTTCGGGTGGTTATTTTTGGGTGCGGCTGTGTCCGCGGCCTATTTATGGCACACGGAGGCCCCTCGCAAAGTCTCGCGCCAGTCCGAGTCCGGCGGACGAAGTCGGCCAGCCCCACCCCCCAAGGCTATAGCCCGCCCGTTTTTGTGGCCTTTTTCCACTGGACGAACTTGGCGCCCCGGCCTTCGGGCGGTAATTTTTGGACGCGAATGTGGCCGCACCCTATTTTTGGCACACGGAGGCCCCTCGCAAAGTCTCGCGCCATTCCGAGTCCGGCGGACGAAGTTGGCCAACCCCACGCCCCAAGGCTATAACCCACCCGTTTTTGTGGCCTTTTTCCGCTGGACGAACTTGGCGCCCCGGCCTTCGGGCGGTTATTTTTGGGCGCGGCTGTGCCCGCGGATTATTTTTGGCACACGGAGGTGCCTCGGAAAGTCTTGCGCCATTCCGAGTCCGGCGGACGAAGTCGGCCAGCCCCACCCCCCAAGGCTATAGCCCACCCGTTTTTGTGGGCTTTTTCCGCTGGACGAACTTGGCGCCCCGGCCTTCGGACGGTTATTTTTGGACGCGGCTGTGCCCGCACCCCATTTTTGGCAGACGGAGCTGCCTCGCAAAGTCTCGCGCCATTCCGAGTCTGGCTGACGAAGTCCCCCAACCCCACTCCCCAAGGCTATAGCCCACCCGCTTTTGTGGCCTTTTTCCGCTGGACGAACTTGGCGCCCCGGCCTTCGGGCGGTTATTTTTGGGCGCGGATGTTTCCGCGGGCTATTTTTGGCACACGGAGGTGCCCCGCAAAGTCTCGCGCCATTCCGAGTCCGGCGGACGAAGTTGGCCAGCCCCACCCCCCAAGGCTATAGCCCACCCGTTTTTGTGGCCTTTTTCCGCTGGACGAACTTGGCGCCCCGGCCTTCGGGAGGTTATTTTTGCGCGCGGCTGTGCCCGCGGCCTATTTTTGGCACGCGGAGGCCGTTCGCAAAGTCTCGGCCCATTCCGAGTCCGGCGGACGAAGTAGGCCAGCCCCAACCCCCAAGGCTATAGCCCACCCGTTTTTGTGGCCTTTTTCCGCTGGACGAACTTGGCGCCCCGGCCTTCGGGCGGTTATTTTTAAGTGCGGCTGCGCCCGCGGCCTATTTTTGGCACATGGAGGTCCCTCGCAAAGTCTCGCGCCATTCCGAGTCCGGCGGACGAAGTTGGCCAGCCCTGCCCCCCAAGGCTATAGCCCACCCGTTTTTGTGGCCTTTTTCCGCTGGACGAACTTGGCGCCCCGGCCTTCGGGCGGTTATTTTTGGGCGCGGCTGTGCCAGCGGCCTATTTTTGGCACGCGGAGGCCGCTCGCAAAGCCTCGCCCCATTCCGAGTACGGCGGACGAAGTGGGCCAGCCCCTCCCCCCAAGGCTATAGCCCACCCGTTTTTTGGCCATTTTTCCGCTGGGGGGTTTGGGCGCCCCGGCCTTCCGGCGGTTATTTTTGGGCCCGGCTGTGCCCGCGGCCTATTTTTGGCACGCGGAGGCCGCTCGCAAAGTCTCGCCCCATTCCGAGTCCGGCGGACGAAGTTGGCCAGCCCCTCCCCCCAAGGCTATAGCCCACCCGTTTTTTGGCCATTTTTCCGCTGGGGGGTTTGGGCGCCCCGGCCTTCGGGCAGTTATTTTTGGGCGCGGCTGTATCCGCAGCCTATTTTTGGCACGTGGACGTCGCTCGCAAATTCTCGCCCTATTCCGAGTCCGGCGGACGAAGTTGGCCAGCCCCTCCCCCCAAGGCTATAGCCCACCCGTTTTTTGGCCATTTTTCCGCTGGGGGGTTTGGGCGCCCCGACCTTCGGGCAGTTATTTTTGGGCGCGGCTGTACCCACGGCCTATTTTTGGCACGCGGAGGCCGCTCGTAAAGTCTCGCCCCATTCCGAGTCCGGCGGACGAAGTTGGCCAGCCCCTCCCCCCAAGGCTATAGCCCACCCGTTTTTTGGCCATTTTTCCGCTGGGGGGTTTGGGCGGCCCGACCTTCGGGCAGTTATTTTTGGGTGCGGCTGTACCCGCGGCCTATTTTTGGCACGAGGAGTCCGCTCGTAAAGTCTCGCCCCATTCCGAGTCCGGCGGACGAAGTTGGCCAGCCCCTCCCCCCAAGGCTATAGCCCACCCGTTTTTTGGCCATTTTTCCGCTGGGGGGTTTGGGCGCCCCGACCTTCGGGCAGTTATTTTTGGGCGCGGCCGTGCCAGCGGCCTATTTTTGGCACGTGGACGCCGCTCGCAAAGTCTCGCCGCATTCCGAGTCCGGCGGACGAAGTTGGCCAGCACCTCCCCCCAAGGCTATAGCCCACCCGTTTTTTGGCCATTTTTCCGCTGGGGGGTTTGGGCGCCCCGACCGTCGGGCAGTTATTTTTGGGCGTGGTTGTACCCGCGGCCTTTTTGTGGTACTTGGAGGCCGCTCGTAAAGTCTCGCCCCATTCCGAGTCCGGCGGACGAAGTTGACCAGCCCCTCCCCCCAAGGCTATAGCCCACCCGTTTTTTGGCCATTTTTCCGCTGGGGGGTTTGGGCGCCTCGGCCTTCCGGCGGTTATTTTTGGGCCCGGCTGTGCCCGCGGCCTATTTTTGGCACGCGGAGGCCGCTCGCAAAGTCTCGCCCCATTCCGAGTCCGGCGGACGAAGTTGGCCAGCCCCTCCCCCCACGGCTATAGCCCACCCGTTTTTTGGCCATTACTCCGCTGGGTGGTTTGGGCGCGCCGACCTTCGGGCGGTTATTTTTGGGCCCGGCTGTGCCCGCGGCCTATTTTTGGCACGCGGAGGCCGCTCGCAAAGTCTCGCCCCATTCCGAGTCCGGCGGACGAAGTTGACCAGCCCCTCCCCCCAAGGCTATAGCCCACCCGTTTTTTGGCCATTTTTCCGCTGGGGGGTTTGGGCGCCCCGACCTTCGGGCAGTTATTTTTGGGCGCGGCTGTGCCCGTGGCCTATTTTTGGTACGCGGAAGCCGCTCGCAAAGTCTCACCCCATTCCGAGTGCGGCGGACGAAGTTGGCCAGCCCCTCCCCCCAAGGCTATAGCCCACCCGTTTTTTGGCCAGTTTTCCGCTGGACGAACTTGGCGCCCCGTCCTTCGGGCGGTTATTTTTGGGCACGGCTGTGCCCGCGGCCTATTTTTGGCCCACGAGGCCACTCGCAAAGTCTCGCACCATTCCGAGTCCGGCGGACGAAGTCGGCCAGCCCCTCCCCCCAAGGCTATAGCCCACCCGTTTTTTGGCCATTTTCCCGCTGGACGATGTTGGCGCCCCGGCCTTCGGGTGGTTATTTTTGGGCGCGGCTGTGTCCGCGGCCTATTTTTGGAACGCGGAGGCCGCTCGCAAAGTCTTGCCCCATTCCGAGTCCGGCGGATGAAGTTGGCCCGCCCCTCCCCCCAAGGCGATAGCCCACCCATTTTTTGGCCATTTTTCCGCTAGACGAACTTGGCACCCCGGCCTTCGGGCGGTTATTTTTGGGCACGGGTGTGCCCACGGCCTAGTTTTGGCACGCGGAGGCCGCTCGCAAAGTCTCACCCCATTCCGAGTCCGGCGGACCAAGTCGGCCAGCCCCTCCCCCCAAGGTTATAGCCCATCCGGTTTTTGGCCATTTTTCCGCTGGGGGGTTTGGGCGCAACGACCTTCGGGGGTTATTTTTGGGCGTGGCTGTGCCCGCGGCCTATTTTTGGCACGCGGAGGCCGCTCGCAAAGTCTAGCCCCATTCCGAGTCCGGCGAACGAAGTTGGCCAGCCCCTCCCCCCAAGGCTATAGCCCACCCATTTTTTGGCCATTTTTCCGCTGGACGAACTTGGCGCCACGGCCTTCGGGCGGTTATTTTTGGGCGCGGCTCTGGCCGCGGCCTATTTTTGGCACGCGGAGGCCGCTCGCAAAGTCTCACCCTATTCCGAGTCCGGCGGACGAAGTTGGCCAGCTCCTCCCCCCAAGGCTATAGCCCACCCGTTTTTTGGCCATTTTTCCGCTGGACGAACTTGGCGCCCCGGCCTTCGGGCGGTTATTTTAGGGCGCAGCTGTGCCCGAGGCCTATTTTTGGCACACGGAGGCCGCTCGCAAAATCTCGCCCCATTCCGAGTCCGGCGGACAAAGTTGGCCAGCCCCTCCCCCCAAGGCTATAGGCCACCCGTTTTTTGGCCATTTTTCCGGTGGACGAACTTGGCGCCCCGACCTTCGGGCTGTTATTTTTGGGCGCGGCTGTGCCCGCGGCCTATTTTTGGCACGCGGAGGCCGCTCGCAAAGTCTCGCCCCATTCCGAGTCCGGCGGACGAAGTTGGCCAGCCCCTCCCCCCACGGCTATAGCCCAACCGTTTTTTGGCCATTACTCCGCTGGGTGGTTTGGGCGCGCCGACCTTCGGGCGGTTATTTTTGGGCCCGGCTGTGCCCGCGGCCTATTTTTGGCACGCGGAGGCCGCTCGCAAAGTCTCGCCCCATTCCGAGTCCGGCGGACGAAGTTGACCAGCCCCTCCCCCCAAGGCTATAGCCCACCCGTTTTTTGGCCATTTTTCCGCTGGGGGGTTTGGGCGCCCCGACCTTCGGGCAGTTATTTTTGGGCGCGGCTGTGCCCGTGGCCTATTTTTGGTACGCGGAAGCCGCTCGCAAAGTCTCACCCCATTCCGAGTGCGGCGGACGAAGTGGGCCAGCCCCTCCCCCCAAGGCTATAGCCCACCCGTTTTTTGGCCAGTTTTCCGCTGGACGAACTTGGCGCCCCGTCCTTCGGGTGGTTATTTTTGGGCGCGGCTGTGTCCGCGGCCTATTTTTGGAACGCGGAGGCCGCTCGCAAAGTCTCGCCCCATTCCGAGTCCGGCGGATGAAGTTGGCCCGCCCCTCCCCCCAAGGCGATAGCCCACCCATTTTTTGGCCATTTTTCCGCTAGACGAACTTGGCACCCCGGCCTTCGGGCGGTTATTTTTGGGCACGGGTGTGCCCACGGCCTAGTTTTGGCACGCGGAGGCCGCTCGCAAAGTCTCACCCCATTCCGAGTCCGGCGGACCAAGTCGGCCAGCCCCTCCCCCCAAGGTTATAGCCCATCCGGTTTTTGGCCATTTTTCCGCTGGGGGGTTTGGGCGCAACGACCTTCGGGGGTTATTTTTGGGCGTGGCTTTCCCCGCGGCCTATTTTTGGCACGCGGAGGCCGCTCGCAAAGTCTAGCCCCATTCCGAGTCCGGCGAACGAAGTTGGCCAGCCCCTCCCCCCAAGGCTATAGCCCACCCGTTTTTTGGCCATTTTTCCGCTGGACGAACTTGGCGCCCCGGCCTTCGGGCGGTTATTTTTGGGCGCGGCTGTGCCCACGGCCTATTTTTGGCACGCGGAGGCCGCTCGCAAAGTCTCGCCCCATTCCGAGTCCGGCGGACGAAGTTGGCCAGCCCCTCCGCCCAAGGCTATAGCCCACCCGTTTTTTGGCCATTTTTCCGATGGGGGGTTTGGGCGCAACGACCTTCGGGGGGATTTTTTTGGGCGCGGCTGTGCCCACGGCCTATTTTTGGCACGTGGAGGCCGCTCGCTAAGTCTCACCCCATTCCGAGTCCGGCGGACGAAGTCGGCCAGCCCCTCCCCCCAAGGCTATAGCCCACCCATTTTTTGGCCATTTTTCCGCTGGACGAACTTGGCGCCACGGCCTTCGGGCGGTTATTTTTGGGCGCGGCTCTGGCCGCGGCCTATTTTTGGCACGCGGAGGCCGCTCGCAAAGTCTCACCCTATTCCGAGTCCGGCGGACGAAGTTGGCCAGCCCCTCCCCCCAAGGCTATAGCCCACCCGTTTTTTGGCCATTTTTCCGCTGGACGAACTTGGCGCCCCGGCCTTCGGGCGGTTATTTTAGGGCGCAGCTGTGCCCGAGGCCTATTTTTGGCACACGGAGGCCGCTCGCAAAGTCTCGCCCCATTCCGAGTCCGGCGGACAAAGTTGGCCAGCCCCTCCCCCCAAGGCTATAGGCCACCCGTTTTTTGGCCATTTTTCCGGTGGACGAACTTGGCGCCCCGACCTTCGGGCTGTTATTTTTGGGCGCGGCTGTGCCCGCGGCCTATTTTTGGCACGCGGAGGCCGTTCGCAAAGTCCCGCCCCATTTCGAGTCCGGCGGACAAAGTTGGCCAGCCCCTCCCCCCAAGGCTATAGCCCACCCGTTTTTTGGCCATTTTTCCGCTGGGGGTTTGGGCGCGCCGACCTTTGAGCTGTTATTTTTCGGCGCGGCTGTGCCCGTGGCATATTTTTTGCACGCGGAGGCCGTTTGCAAACTCTTGCCACAATCCGAGTCCGGCGGACGAAGTGGGCCAGCCCCTCCCCCCAAGGCTATAGCCCACCCGTTTTTTGACCATTTTTCCGCTGGACGAACTTGGCGTCCCGGCCTTCGGTCGGTTATTTTTGGGCGCGACCATGCCTGCGGCCTATTTTTTACACGCGGAGGGCGCTCGCAAAGTCTCGCCCCATTCCGAGTCCGGCGGACGAAGTTGGCCAGCCCCTCCGCCCAAGGCTATAGCCCACCCGTTTTTTGGCCATTTTTCCGATGGGGGGTTTGGGCGCAACGACCTTCGGGGGGATTTTTTTGGGCGCGGCTGTGCCCACGGCCTATTTTTGGCACGTGGAGGCCGCTCGCTAAGTCTCACCCCATTCCGAGTCCGGCGGACGAAGTCGGCCAGCCCCTCCCCCCAAGGCTATAGCCCACCCATTTTTTGGCCATTTTTCCGCTGGACGAACTTGGCGCCACGGCCTTCGGGCGGTTATTTTTGGGCGCGGCTCTGGCCGCGGCCTATTTTTGGCACGCGGAGGCCGCTCGCAAAGTCTCACCCTATTCCGAGTCCGGCGGACGAAGTTGGCCAGCCCCTCCCCCCAAGGCTATAGCCCACCCGTTTTTTGGCCATTTTTCCGCTGGACGAACTTGGCGCCCCGGCCTTCGGGCGGTTATTTTAGGGCGCAGCTGTGCCCGAGGCCTATTTTTGGCACACGGAGGCCGCTCGCAAAGTCTCGCCCCATTCCGAGTCCGGCGGACAAAGTTGGCCAGCCCCTCCCCCCAAGGCTATAGGCCACCCGTTTTTTGGCCATTTTTCCGGTGGACGAACTTGGCGCCCCGACCTTCGGGCTGTTATTTTTGGGCGCGGCTTTGCCCGCGGCCTATTTTTGGCACGCGGAGGCCGTTCGCAAAGTCCCGCCCCATTTCGAGTCCGGCGGACAAAGTTGGCCAGCCCCTCCCCCCAAGGCTATAGCCCACCCGTTTTTTGGCCATTTTTCCGCTGGGGGTTTGGGCGCGCCGACCTTTGAGCTGTTATTTTTCGGCGCGGCTGTGCCCGTGGCATATTTTTGGCACGCGGAGGCCGTTTGCAAACTCTTGCCACAATCCGAGTCCGGCGGACGAAGTGGGCCAGCCCCTCCCCCCAAGGCTATAGCCCACCCGTTTTTTGACCATTTTTCCGCTGGACGAACTTGGCGTCCCGGCCTTCGGTCGGTTATTTTTGGGCGCGACCATGCCCGCGGCCTATTTTTTACACGCGGAGGGCGCTCGCAAAGTCTCGCCCCATTCCGAGTCCGGCGGACAAAGTTGGCCAGCCCCTCCCCCCAAGGCTATTGCCCACCCGTTTTTTGGCCATTTTTCCGCTGGGGGGTTTGGGCGCCCCGACCTTCGGGCAGTTATTTTTTGGCGCGGCAGTGCCAGCAGCCTATTTTTGGCACGCGGAGGCCGCTCGTAAAGTCTCGACCCATTCCGAGTCCGGCGGACGAAGTTGGCCAGCCCCTCCCCCCAAGGCTATAGCCCACCCGTTTTTTCGCCATTTTTCCGCTGGACGAACTTGGCGCCCCGGCCTTCGGGCGGGTATTTTTGGGCGCGGCTGTGCCCACGGCCTATTTTTGGCACACGGAGGGGCCTCGCAAAATCTCGCGCCATTCCGAGTCCGGCGGACGAAGTTGGCCAGCCCCACCCCCCAAGGCTATAGCACACCCGTTTTTGTGGCCTTTTTCCGCTGGACGAACATGGCGACCCGGCCTTCGTGCAGTTATTTTTGGGCGCGGCTGTGCCGGCGGCCTATTTTTGGCACACGGAGGCCCCTCGTAAAGTCCCGCGCCGTTCCGAGTCCGGCGGACGAAGTGCGCCCGCCCCACCCCCCAAGGCTATAGCCCACCCATTTTTGTGGCCTTTTTCCGCTGGACGAACTTGGCGCCCCAGACTTCGGGCGGGTATTTTTGGGCGTGGTTGTCCCCGCGGCCTATTTTTGGCACACGGAGGTGCCTCGCAAAGTCTCACATCATTCCGAGTCCGGCGGACGAAGTTGGCCAGCCCGACCCCCCAAGGCTATAGCCCACCCGTTTTTGTGGCCTTTTTCCGCTGGACGAACTTGGCGCCCCGGCCTTCGGGCGGGTATTTGTGGGCGCGGCTGTGCCCGCCGCCTATTTTTGGCACGCGGAGGCGTCTTGGAAAGTCTCGCGCCATTCCGAGTCCGGCGGACGAAGTTGGCCAGCCCCACCCCCCAAGGCTATAGCCCACCCGTTTTTGTGGCCTTTTTCCGCTGGACGAACTTGGCGCCCCGGCCTTCGGGCGGGTATTTGTGGGCGCGGCTGTGCCCGCCGCCTATTTTTGGCACACGGAGGCGTCTTGGAAAGTCTCGCGCTATTCCGAGTCCGGCGGACGAAGTTGGCCAGCCCCACCCCCCAAGGCTATAGCACACCCGTTTTTGTGGCCTTTTTCCGCTGGACGAACATTGCGACCCGGCCTTCGTGCAGTTATTTTTGGACGCGGCTGTGCCGGCGGTCTATTTTTGGCACACGGAGGCCCCTCGTAAAGTCCCGCGCCGTTCCGAGTCCGGCGGACGAAGTTCGCCAGCCCCACCCCCCAAGGCTATAGCCCATCCATTTTTGCGGCCTTTTTCCGCTGGACGAACTTGGCGCCCCGGACTTCGGGCGGGTATCTCGCAAAGTCTCGCGTCATTCCGAGTCCGGCGGACGAAGTTGGCCAGCCCCACCCCCCAAGGCTATAGCCCACCCGTTTTTGTGGCGTTTTTCCGCTGGACGAACTTGGCGCCCCGGCCTTCGGGCGGGTATTTGTGGGCGCGGCTGTGCCCGCCGCCTATTTTTGGCACACGGAGGCGTCTTGGAAAGTCTCGCGCCATTCCGAGTCCGGCGGACGAAGTTGGCCAGTCCCACCCCCCAAGGCTATAGCCCACCCGTTTTTGTGGCCTTTTTCCGCTGGACGTACTTGGCGCCCCGGCCTTCGGGCGGGTATTTGTGGGCGCGGCTGTGCCCGCCGCCTATTTTTGGCACATGGAGGCGTCTTGGAAAGTCTCGCGCCATTCCGAGTCCGGCGGACGAAGTTGGCCAGCCCCACCCCCCAAGGCTATAGCACACCCGTTTTTGTGGCCTTTTTCCGCTGGACGAACATGGCGACCCGGCCTTCGTGCAGTTATTTTTGGGCGCGGCTGTGCCGGCGGCCTATTTTTGGCACACGGAGGCCCCTCGTAAAGTCCCGTGCCGTTCCGAGTCCGGCGGACGAAGTTCGCCAGCCCCACCCCCCAAGGCTATAGCCCACCCATTTTTGTGGCCTTTTTCCGCTGGACGAACTTGGCGCCCCAGACTTCGGGCGGGTATTTTTGGGCGTGGTTGTCCCCGCGGCCTATTTTTGGCACACGGAGGTGCCTCGCAAAGTCTCGCGTCATTCCGAGTCCGGCGGACGAAGTTGGCCAGCCCGACCCCCCAAGGCTATAGCCCACCCGTTTTTGTGGCCTTTTTCCGCTGGACGAACTTGGCGCCCCGGCCTTCGGGCAGGTATTTTTGGGCGCGGCTGTGCCCACGGCCTATTTTTGGCACACGGAGGGGCCTCGTAAAGTCCCGCGCCGTTCCGAGTCCGGTGGACGAAGTTCGCCAGCCCCACCCCCCAAGGCTATAGCCCACCCATTTTTGTGGCCTTTTTCCGCTGGACGAACTTGGCGCCCCAGACTTCGGGCGGGTATTTTTGGGCGTGGTTGTTCCCCGCGGCCTATTTTTGGCACACGGAGGTGCCTCTCAAAGTCTCGCGTCATTCCGAGTCCGGCGGACGAAGTCGGCCAGCCCGACCCCCCAAGGCTATAGCCCACCCGTTTTTGTGGCCTTTTTCCGCTGGACGAACTTGGCGCCCCGGCCTTCGGGCGGGTATTTGTGGGCGCGGCTGTACCCGCCGCCTATTTTTGGCACACGGAGGCATCTTGGAAAGTCTCGCGCCATTCCGAGTCCGGCGGACGAAGTTGGCCAGCCCCACCCCCCAAGGCTATAGCCCACCCGTTTTTGTGGCCTTTTTCCGCTGGACGAACTTGGCGCCCCGGCCTTCGGGCGGTTATTTTTGGCCGCGGCTGTGCCCGTAGCCTATCTTGGGCACACGGAGGCCCCTCGCAAAGTCTCGTGCCATTCCGAGTCCGGCGGACGAAGTTGGCCAGCCCCACCCCCGAAGGCTATAGCCCACCCGTTTTTGTGGCCTTTATCCGCTGGACGAACTTGGCGCCCCGGCCTTCGGGCAGTTATTTTTTGTCGCGGCGGTGCCCGTGGCCTATTTTTGGCACTCGGAGGCCCCTCACAAAGTCTCGCGCTATTCCGAGTCCGGCGGACGAAGTTGGCCAGCCCCACCCCCCAAGGCTATAGCCCACCTATTTTTGTGGCCTTTTTCCGCTGGACGAACTTGGCGCCCCGGCCTTCGGGCGGGTATTTTTGGGTGCGGCTGTGCCCGTGGCCTATTTTTGGCACGCGGAGGCCATTCAAGAAGTCTCGCCCCATTCCGAGTCCGGCGGACGAAGTCGGCCAGCCCCTCCCCCCAAGGCTATAGCCCACCCGTTTTTTGGCCATTTTTCCACTGGACAAAATTGGTGCCCCGGCCTTCGGGTGGTTATTTTTGTGTGCGGCAGTACCCGCGGCCTATTTTTGGCACGCGGAGGCCACTCGCAAAGTCTCGCCCCATTCCGAGTATGGCGGACGAAGTTGGCAGCCCCTCCCCCCAAGGCTATAGCCCACCCGTTTTTTGGCCATTTTTCCGCTGGACGAACTTGGCCCCCCGGCCTTCGGGCGGTTATTTTTGGGCGCGGCTGTGCCCGCGGCCTATTTTTGGCACGTGGAGGCCGCTCACAACGTCTCGCCCCATTCCGAGTCCGGCGGACGAAGTCGGCCGGCCCCTCCCCCCAAGGCTATAGCCCACCCGTTTTTGTGGCCTTTTTCCGCAGGACGGACTTGGCGCCCTGGCCTTCGGGTGGTTATTTTTGGGTGTGGCTGTGCCTGCGGCCTACTTTTTGCACACGGAGGACCCTCGTAAATTCTCGTGCCATTCCGAGTCCGGTGGACGAAGTTGGCCAGCCCCACCCCCCAAGGCTATTGCCCACCCGTTTTTGTGGCCTTTTTCCGCTGGACGAACTTGGCGCCCCGGCCTTCGGGCGGGTATTTTTGGGCGCGGCTGTGACCGCGGCCTATTTTTGGCACACGGAGGCGCCTCGCAAATTCTCGCGCCATTCCGAGTCCGGCGGACGAAGTTGGCCAGCCCCACCCCCCTAGGCTATAGCCCACCCGTTTTTGTGGCCATTTTCCGCTGGACGAACTTGGCGCCCCGGCCTTCGGGCGGGTATTTTTGGGCGCGGCTTTGTCCGCGGCCTATTTTTGGCACACGGAGTAGCCTCGCAAAGTCTCGCGCCATTCCGAGTCCGGCGGACGAAGTGGGCCAGCCCCACCCCCCAAGGCTATAGCCCACCCGTTTTTGTGGCCTTTATCCGCTGGACGAACTTGGCGCCCCGGCCTTCGGGCGGTTATTTTTGGGCGCGGCTGTGCCCGCGGCCTATTTTTGGCACACGGAGACCCCTCGCAAAGTGTCGCGCCATTCCGAGTCCGGCGGACGAAGTTGGCCAGCCGCACCCCCCGAGGCTATAGCCCACCCGTTTTTGTGGCCTTTTTCCGCTGGACGAACATGGCGACCCGGCCTTCGTGCAGTTATTTTTGGGCGCGGCTGTGAAGACGGCCTAATTTTGGCACACGGAGGCCCCTCGCAAAGTCTCACGCCATTCCGAGTCCGGCGGACGATGTTGGCCAGCCCCACCCCCCAAGGCTATAACCCACCCGTTTTTGTGGCCTTTTTCCGCTGGACGAACTTGGCTCCCCGGCCTTCGGGCGGTTATTTTTGGGCGCGACTGTGCCCGCGGCCTATTTTTGGCACACGGAGGCCCCTCGCAAATTCTCGCACCATTCCGAGTCCGGCGGACGAATTTGGCCAGCCCCACCCCCCAAGGCTATAGCCCACCCGTTTTTGTGGCCTTTTTCCGCTGGACAGACTTGGCGCCCCAGCCTTCTGGCGGTTATTTTTGGTTGCGGCTGTGCCTGCGGCCTATTTTTGGCACACGGAGGCCCCTCGCAAAGTCTCGTGCCATTCCGAGTCCGGTGGACGAAGTTGGCCAGCCCCACCCACCAAGGCTATAACCCACCCGTTTTTGTGGCCTTTTTCCGCTGGACAGACTTGGCGCCCCGGCCTTCTGGCGGTTATTTTTGGTTGCGGCTGTGCCTGCGGCCTATTTTTGGCACACGGAGGCCCCTCGCAAAGTCTCGTGCCATTCCGAGTCCGGCGGACGAAGTTGGCCAGCCCCACCCACCAAGGCTATAGCCCACCCGTTTTTGTGCCCTTTTTCCGCTGGACGAACTTGGCGCCCCGGCCTCCATGCGGTTATTTTTAGTCGCGGCTGTGTCCGCGGCCTACTTTTGGTGCACGGAGGCCCCTCGCAAAGTCTCGCGCCATTCCGAGTCCGGCGGACGAAGTTGGCCAGCCCCACCCCCCAAGGCTATAGCCCACCCGTTTTTGTGGCCTTTATCCGCTGGACGAACTTGGCGCCCCGGCCTTCGGGCGGTTATTTTTTGTCGCGGCTGTGCCCGCGGCCTATTTTTGGCACTCGGAGGCCCCTCACAAATTCTCGCGCCATTCCGAGTCCGGCGGACGAAGTTGGCCAGCCCCATCTCCCAAGGCTATAGCCCACCCGTTTTTGTGGCCTTTTTCCGCTGGACGAACTTGGCGCCCCGGCCTTCGGGCAGTTATTTTTGGGCGCGGCTGTCTCCGCGGCCTATTCTTGGCACACGGAGGCCCCTCGCAAAGTCTCGCGCCATTCCGAGTCCGGCGGACGAAGTTGGCCCGCCCCACCCCCCAAGGCTATAGCCCAACCATTTTTGTGGCCTTTGTCCGCTGGACGAACTTGGCGCCCCAGCCTTCGGGCGGGTATTTTTGGGGGCGGTTGTCCCCGCGGCCTATTTTTGTGAACACGGAGGCGCCTCGCAAAGTCTCGCGCCATTCCGAGTCCGGCGGAAGAAGTTGGCCAGCCCCACCCCCCAAGGCTATAGCCCACCCGTTGTTGTGGCCTTTTTCCGCTGGAAGAACTTGGCGCCCCAGCCTTGGGGCGGGTATTTTTGGGCGCGGCTGTGCCCGGGGTCTATTTTTGGCACACGGAGGCCGCTCGCAATGTCTTGTGCCATTCCGAGTCCGGCGGACGAAGTTGGCCCGCCCCACCCCCCAAGGCTATAGCCCACCGGTTTTTGTGGCCTTTTTCCGCTGGACGAAGGTGGCGCCCCATCCTTCGGGTGGTTATTTTTGGGTACGGCTGTGCCCGGGGCCTATTTTTGGCACACGGAGGCCGCTCGCAAAGTCTCGCGCCATTCCGAGTCCGGCGGACGAAGTTGGCCAGCCCCACCCCCCAAGGCTATAGCCCACCCGTTTTTGTGGCCTTTTTCCGCTGGACGAACTTGCGCCCCGGCCTTCGGGCGGTTATTTTTGGGCGCGGCTAAGTCCGGGCCCTATTTTTTGCACCCGGAAGCCGTTCGCAAAGTCTCGCGCCATTCCGAGTCCGGCGGACGAAGTTGGCCAGCCCCACCCCCCAAGGCTATAGCCCACCTGTTTTTGTGGCCTTTTTCCGCTGGACGAACTTGGCGCCCCGGCCTTCGGGCGGTTATTTTTGGGCGCCGGCTTGCCCGGGCCCTATTTTTGGCACACGGAGGCCGCTCGCAATGTCTCACGTTATTCCGAGTCCGGCGGACGAAGTCGGCCATCCCCACCCCCCAAGGCAATAGCCCACCCGTTTTGGTGGCCTTTTTCAGCTGGACGAACTTGGCGCCCCGGCCTTCGGCCGGTTATTTTTGGGCGCGGCTGTGGGCGGGGCCTATTTTTGGCACAGGGAAGCCGCTCGCAAAGTCTCGCGCCATTCCGAGTCCGGCGGACGAAGTAGGCCAGCCCCACCCCCCAAGGCTATAGCCCACCCGTTTTTGTGGCCTTTTTCCGCTGGACGAACGTGGCGCCCCATCCTTCGGGTTGTTATTTTTGGGCGCGGCTGCGCCCGGGGCCTATTTTTGGCACACGGACACCGCTCGCAAAGTCTCGCGCCATTCCGAGTCCGGCGGACGAAGTTGGCCAGCCCCACCCCCCAAGGCTATAGCCCACCCGTTTTTGTGGCCTTTTTCCGCTGGACGAACTTGGCACCCCGGCCTTCGAGCGGTTATTTTTGGGCGCGGCTGTGCCCGGGGCCTATTTTTGGCACACGGAGGCCGCTCGCAAAGTCTCGCGCCATTCCGAGTCCGGCGGACGAAGTTGGCCAGCCCCACCCCCCAAGGCTATAGCCCATCTGTTTTTGTGGCCTTTTTCCGCTGGACGAACTTGGCGCCCCGGCCTTCAGGCGGTTATTTTTGCGCGCGGCTGTGCCCGGGCCCTATTTTTGACACACGGAGGCCGTTCGCAAAGTCTCACGCCATTCCGAGTCCGGCGGACAAAGTTGGCCAGCCCCACCCCCCAAGGCTATAGCCCACCCGTTTTTGTGGCCTTTTTTCGTTGGACGAACTTGGCGCCCCGGCCTTCGGGCAGTTATTTTTGAGCGCGGCTGTGCCCGGGGTCTATTTTTGGCACACGAAGGCCGCTCGCAAAATCTTGTGCCATTCCGAGTCCGGCGGACGAAGTTGGCCCGCCCCACCCCCCAAGGCTATAGCCCACCCGTTTTTGTGGCCTTTTTCCGCTGGACGAACGTGGCGCCCCATCCTTCGGGTGGTTATTTTTGGGCGCGGCTGTGCCTGGGGCCTATTTTTGGCACACGGACGCCGCTCGCAAAGTCTCGCGCCATTCCGAGTCCGGCGGACGAAGTTGGCCAGCCCCACCCCCCAAGGCTATAGCCCATCTGTTTTTGTGGCCTTTTTCCGCTGGACGAACTTGGCGCCCCGGCCTTCGGGCAGTTATTTTTGGGCGCGGCTGTGCCCGGGCCCTATTTTTGACACACGGAGGCCGTTCGCAAAGTCTCGCGCCATTCCGAGTCCGGCGGACGAAGTTGGCCAGCCCCACCCCCCAAGGCTATAGCCCACCCGTTTTTGTGGCCTTTTTCCGCTGGACGAACTTGGCACCCCGGCCTTCGAGCGGTTATTTTTGGGCGCGGCTGTGCCCGGGGCCTATTTTTGGCACACGGAGGCCGTTCGCAAAGTCTCGCGCCATTCCGAGTCCGGCGGACGAAGTTGGCCAGCCCCACCCCCCAAGGCTATAGCCCATCTGTTTTTGTGGCCTTTTTCCGCTGGACGAACTTGGCGCCCCGGCCTTCGGGCAGTTATTTTTGGGCGTGGCTGTTTCCGGGCCCTATTTTTGACACACGGAGGCCGTTCGCAAAGTCTCACGGCATTCCGAGTCCGGCGGACGAAGTTGGCCAGCCCCACCCCCCAAGGCTATAGCGCACCCGTTTTTGTGGCCTTTTTCCGTTGGACGAACTTGGCGCCCCGGTCTTCGGGCGGTTATTTTTGGGCGCGGCTGTGCCCGGGACCTATTTTTGGCACACGGAGGCCGTTCGCAAAGTCTCGCGCCATTCCGAGTCCGGCGGACGAAGTTGGCCAGCCCCACCCCCCAAGGCTATAGCCCATCTGTTTTTGTGGCCTTTTTCCGCTGGACGAACTTGGCGCCCCGGCCTTCGGGCAGTTATTTTTGGGCGCGGCTGTGCCCGGGCCCTATTTTTGACACACGGAGGCCGTTCGCAAAGTCTCGCGCCATTCCGAGTCCGGCGGACGAAGTTGGCCAGCCCCACCCCCCAAGGCTATAGCGCACCCGTTTTTGTGGCCTTTTTCCGTTGGACGAACTTGGCGCCCCGGTCTTCGGGCGGTTATTTTTGGGCGCGGCTGTGCCCGGGACCTATTTTTGGCACACGGAGGCCGTTCGCAAAGTCTCGCGCCATTCCGAGTCCGGCGGACGAAGTTTGCCAGCCCCACCCCCCAAGGCTATAGCCCACCCGTTTTTGTGGCCTTTAACCGCTGGACGAAATTGGCGCCCCGGCCTTCGGGTGGTTATTTTTGGGCGCGGCTGTGCCCGGGGCCTATTTTTGGCACACGGAGGCCGCTCGTAAAGTCTCGCGCCATTCTGAGTCCGGCAGACGAAGTTGGCCAGCCCCACCCCCCAAGGCTATAGCCCACTGTTGAGTGTTAGAAAATGCATATTTATAAAGGAGAAAACCGTCATTTTACATTTCAAGTCTTACTAACAACCCTTACTTTTATGTATTTAACATTCTTGTGATTTAATTACGTGTGTTTTATTTTAATTAAGTAATTTATGTATTTTAGGGGCATTATAGTCATTTCACAATAAAGGAGAGATCAGACGGCAAAACGGACATCACTTTTGAACTCAGGATGGTCGAAAACCTTAGGAGGAGCATAAAAAGGAAAAATGGCACTATTCACATGTACGTACTATTCACGGGTACGGTACTGTCTACGTTACTGTTCACGACATTGTTCACATAGACGGATCGATGACGTGGCATTGACCAATGACGTGGCATTGACTGATGAGGTGTCACGATCCTGTTGGACTAAAATTCTTATATACTGTTGATGGTGACGTGGCAGCATATTAGTGGACGAAAAATCTCGCGTACGGTGCATGCATCACACAGGATTATTTTCAACCAAACCGTGTTACTGTTCATCCGGGTCAAACCGTGTTACTGTTCATCCACGTGGTCAAACCGTGGACTGTTGACTGATGACGTGGCGCAATCCTGAGCGTCCAAACTGTTTTTAATCCGATGGCCATGATTTACTCCATGTATCTATAAAAAGGGGGCCTCTCCCCCCTAATTTGATATCTCTGAATCCATTTTTGGGATCCATTTTCTGTAATTCCCTCTCCATCTTGTATTTTCTTCATATTTTAATAAATTCCCATTTTGCCCCTAGTTCAATTATGAGTGGCTAATTTTCTTTCAAGCTTGGGTTGAAGGTGAAGTCTCAACATGTGTCATGGGCTTAATTTGGTAAATTTATTTTCTCTTCCCCTCTAGTTTTTGTGGATGTTTTGACTTCTCGTCGACAAATAATAATAATCTTGTCTAGATACCACCTTGGTTACACCGGCTCTCTAGTATAAGGTTATTATTATTTGGCAAGATAAGCCCTTAGCACCATATTGATTAGAGCGTGGTTCATGAGGTGTGGATTCCCCCCTCATGATTTAATTGGTATTAATAAGGAATATTTAGCCCATGATGCATGTTGATACGGATCCGGATACCCAAGTGCTTTATTTCAATAGAATTCTCTTCAATTTATTGTCGCCATTTCAATTCCAATTTTAGAATTTATTCTCTCCATTTTAATTTAAGTTTTAGCATATTCCAAATCATTTCCACCACAAATCCAATCACCCATTTACAAAATTAATTCTACACACAATTAAAATCCACCTCCTCGTGGGATCGACACTCGTCACCATTGATCTATAATACAATAGATTCGTGCGCTTGCGAGTACATTAAAATTTGCACAACACCCACCCGTTTTTGTGGCCTTTTTCCGCTGGACGAACATGGCGCCCCGGCCTTCGGGCGGTTATTTTTGGGGGCGGCTGTGCCCGGGGCCTATTTTCGGCACACGGAGACCGCTGGCAAAGTCTCGCGCCATTCCGAGTCCGGTGAACGAAGTTGGCCAGCCCCACCCCCCAAGGCTATAGCCCACCCGTTTTTGTGGCCTTTTTCCGCTGGACGAACTTGGCGCCCCGGCCTTCGGGCGGTTATTTTTGGGCGCGGCTGTGCCCGCGGCCTATTCTTGGCACATGGAGGCGCCTCGCAAAGTCTCGCGGCATTCCAAGTCCGGCGGGCGAAGTTGGCCAGCCCCACCCCCCAAGGCTATAGCCCACCCGTTTTTGTGGCCTTTTTCCGCTGGACGAACTTTGTACCCCGGCCTTCGGGCGGTTATTTTTGGGCGCGGCTGTGACCACGAGCCTATTTTTGGCACACGGAGGTGCCTCGTAAAGTCTCGCGCCATTCCGAGTCCGGCGGACGAAGTTGGCCAGCCCCACCCCGCAAGGCTATAGCCCACCGGTTTTTGTGGCCTTTTTCCGTTGGACGAACTTGGCGCCCCGGCCTTCGGGCATGTATTTTGGGGCGCGGCTGTGACCGCGGCCTATTTTTGGCACACGGAGGTGCCTCGCAAAGTCTCGCGCCATTCCGAGTCCGGCGGACGAAGTTGGCCAGCCCCACCCCCCAAGGCTATAGCCCACCCGTTTTTGTGGCCTTTTTCCGCTGGATGAATTTGGCGCCCCGGCCTTCGCGCTGGTATTTTTGGGGGCGGCTGTGCCCGGGGCCTATTTTTGGCACACGGAGGCCACTGGCAAAGTCTCGCGCCATTCCGAGTCCGGTGAACGAAGTTGGCCAGCCCCACCCCCCAAGGCTATAGCCCACCCGTTTTTGTGGCCTTTTTCCGCTGGACGAACTTGGCGCCCCGGCCTTCGGGCGGTTATTTTTGGGCGCGGCTGTGCCCGCGGCCTATTCTTGGCACATGGAGGCGCCTCGCAAAGTCTCGCGGCATTCCGAGTCCGGCGGGCGAAGTTGGCCAGCCCCACCCCCCAAGGCTATAGCCCACCCGTTTTTGTGGCCTTTTTCCGCTGGACGAACTTGGTACCCCGGCCATCGGTCGGTTATTTTTGGGCGTGGCTGTGCCCGTGGCCTATTTTTGGCACGCGGAGGCAGCTCGCAAAGTCACGCCCCATTCCGAGTCTGGCGGACGAAGTGGGCCAGCTCCTCCCCCCAAGGCTATAGCCCACCCGTTTTTTGGCCATTTTTCCGCTGGGGCGTTTGGGCGCGCCGACCTTCGGGGGGTTATTTTTGGGCGCGGCTGTGCCCGCGGCCTATTTTTGGTACGCGGAGGCCGCTCGTAAAGTTTCGCCCCATTCCGAGTCCGGCGGACGAAGTTGGCCAGCCCCTCCCCCCAAGGCAATAGCCCACCGGTTTTTTGGCCTTTTTTCGGCTGGGGGTTTGGGCGTGCCGACCTTCAGGGGGTTATTCTTGGGCGTGGCTGTGTCTGATGCCTATTTTTGGCACGCGGAGGCAGCTCGCAAAGTCACGCCCCATTCCGAGTCCGGCGGACGAAGTGGGCCAGCTCCTCCCCCCAAGGCTATAGCCCACCCATTTTTTGGCCATTTTTCCGCTGGGGCGTTTGGGCGCGCCGACCTTCGGGGGGTTATTTTTGGGCGCGGCTTTGCCCGCGGCCTATTTTTGGTACGCGGAGGCCGCTCGTAAAGTTTCGCCCCATTCCGAGTCCGGCGGACGAAGTTGGCCAGCCCCTCCCCCCAAGGCTATAGCCCACCGGTTTTTTGGCCTTTTTTCGGCTGGGGGTTTGGGCGTGCCGACCTTCAGGGGGTTATTCTTGGGCGTGGCTGTGTCTGAATCCTATTTTTGGCACGCGGAGGCCACTCGCAAAGTCTCGCCCCATTCCGAGTCCGGCGGACGAAGTTGGCCAGCCCCTCCCCCCTAGGCTATAGCCCACCCGTTTTTTGGCCATTTTTCCGCTGGACAAACTTGGCGCCCCGGCCTTCGGGCAGTTATTTTTGGGCGCGGCTGTGCCCGCGGCCTATTTTTGGCACGCGGAGGCCGCTCGCAAAGTCTCGCCCCATTACGAGTCCGGCGGACGAAGTTGTCAGCCCCTCCCCCCAAGGCTATAGCCCACCCGTTTTTTGGCCATTTTTCCGCTGGGGGTTTGGGCCCGCCGGCCTTCGGGCGGGTATTTTTGGGCGCGGCTGTGCACGCTGCCTAATTTTGGCACACGGAGGCCCCTCGCAAAGTCTCGCGCCATTCCGAGTCCGGCGGACGAAGTTGGCGAGCCCCACCCCCCAAGGCTATAGCCCACCCGTTTTTGTGGCCTTTTTCCGCTGGACGAACTTGGCGCCCCGGCCTTCGGGCGGTTATTTTTGGGCGCAGCCGTGCCCGCAGCCTATTTTTGGCACACAGAGGCCACTCGCAAAGTCTCGCGCCATTCCATGTCCGGCGGACGAAGTTGGCCAGCCCCACATCCCAAGGCTATAGCCCACCCGTTTTTGTGGCCTTTTTCCGCTAGACGAACTTGGCGCCCCGGCCTTCGGGCGGTTATTTTTGGACGCGGCAGTGCCCGCGGCCTATTTTTGGCACACGGAGGCCCCTCGCAAAGTCTCGCGCCATTCCGAGTCCGGCGGACGAAGTTGTCCAGCCCCACCCCCCAAGACTATAGCCCACCCGTTTTTGTGGCCTTTTTCCGCTGGACGAACTTGGCGCCCCGGCCTTCGGGCGGTTATCTTTGGTTGTGGCTGTGCCGCGGCGTATTTTTGGTACACGGAGGCCCCTCGCAAAGTCTCGCGCCATTCCGAGTCCGGCGGACGAAGTTGGCCAGCACCACCCCCCAAGGCTATATCCCACCCGTTTTTGTGGCCTTTTTCCGCTGGACGAACTTGGCGCCCCGGCCGTCGGGCGGTTATTTTTGGGCGCGGCTGTGCCCGCGGCCTATTTTTGGCACACGGCGGCCCCTCGCAAAGTCTCGTGCCATTCCGAGTCCGGCGGACGAAGTGGGCCTGCCCCACCCCCCAAGGCTATAGCCCAACCGTTTTTTGGCCATTTTTCCACTGAGGGGCTTTGGGCGCGCCGACCTTCGGGGGGTTATTTTTGGGCGCGGCTGTGTCCGCGGCCTATTTTTGGCACGCGGAGGCCACTCACAAAGTCTCGCCCCATTCCGAGTCCGGCGGACGAAGTTGGTCAGCCCCTCCCCCCAAGGCTATAGCCCAACCGTTTTTTGGCCATTTTTCCGCTGAGGGGCTTTTGGGCGCGCCGACCTTCGGGGGGTTATTTTTGGGCGCGGCTGTGCCCGCGGCCTATTTTTGGCACGCGGAAGCCACTCGCAAAGTCTCGCCCCATTCCGAGTCCGGCTGACGAAGTAGGCCAGCCCCTCCCCCCTAGGCTATAGCCCACCCGTTTTTTGGCCATTTTTCCGCTGGGTGGTTTGGGCGCGCCGACCTTCGGGGGCTTATTTTTGGGCGCGACTGTGCCCGCGGCTTATTTTTGGCACGCGGAGGCCACTCGCAAAGTCTCGGCCCATTCCGAGTCCGGCGGACGAAGTTCGCCAGACCCTCCCCCCTAGGCTATAGCCCACCCGTTTTTTGGCCATTTTTCCGCTGGGGGGTTTGGGCGCGCCGAGTTTCGGGGGGTTATGTTTGGGCGCGACTGTGCCCGCGGCCTATTTTTGGCACGCGGAGGCCGCTCGCAAAGTCTCGCGCCATTCCGAGTCCGGCGGACGAAGTTGGCCAGCCCCACCCCCCAAGGCTATAGCCCACCCGTTTTTGTGGCCATTTTCTGCTGGACGAACTTGGCGCCCCTGCCTTCGGGCGGGTATTTTCGGGCGCGGCTGTGCCCGCGGCCTATTTTTGGTAGACGGAGTAGCCTCACAAAGTCTCGCGCCATTCCGAGTCCGGCGGACGAAGTAGGCCAGCCCCACCCCCCAAGGTTATAGCCCACCCGTTTTTGTGGCCTTTTTCCGCTGGACGAACTTGGCGCCCCGGCCTTCGGGTGGGTATTTTTGGGCGCGGCTGTGCCCGCGGCCTAATTTTGGCACACGCAGGCGCCTCGCAAAGTCTCGCGCCATTCCGAGTCCGGCGGACGAAGTTGGCCAGCCCCACCCCCCAAGGCTATAGCCCACCCGTTTTTGTGGCCTTTTTCCGCTGGACGAACTTGGCGCCCCGGCCTTCGGGCGGGTATTTTTGGGCGCGGCTGTGCCCGCGGCCTATTTTTGGCACACGGAGGCGCCTCGCAAAGTCTCGCGCCATTCCGAGTCCGGCGGACGAAGTTGGCCAGCCCCACCCCCCAAGGCTATAGCCCACCCGTTTTTGTGGCCATTTTCCGCTGGACGAACTTGGCGCCCCGGCCTTCGGGCGTGTATTTTTGGGCGCGGCTGTGCACGCTGCCTAATTTTGGCACACGGAGGCGCCTCGCAAAGTCTCGCGCCATTCCGAGTCCGGCGGACGAAGTTGGCCAGCCCCACCCCCCAAGGCTATAGCCCACCCGTTTTTGTGGCCATTTTCCGCTGGACGAACTTGGCGCCCCGGCCTTCGGGCGGGTATTTTTGGGCGCGGCTGTGCCCGCGGCCTATTTTTGGTACACGGAGCCACATCGCAAAGTCTCGCGCCATTCCGAGTCCGGCGGACGAAGTCGGCCAGCCCCACCCCCCAAGGCTATAGCCCACCCGTTTTTGTGGCCATTTTCCGCTGGACGAACTTGGGGCCCCGGCCTTCGGGCGGGTATTTTTGGGCGCGGCTGTGCCCGCGGCATATTTTTGGCACACGGAGGCGCCTCATAAAGTCTCGCGCAATTCCGAGTCCGGCGGATGAAGTTGGCCAGCCCCACCCCCCAAGGCTATAGCCCACCCGTTTTTGTGGCCATTTTCCGCTGGACGAACTTGGCGCCCCGGCCTTCGGGCGGTTATCTTTGGTTGTGGCTGTGCCGCGGCGTATTTTTGGTACACGGAGGCCCCTCGCAAAGTCTCGCGCCATTCCGAGTCCGGCGGACGAAGTCGGCCAGCCCCACCCCCCAAGGCTATAGCCCACCCGTTTTTGTGGCCTTTTTCCGCTGGACGAACTTGGCGCCCCGGCCTTCGGGTGGGTATTTTTGGGCGCGGCTGTGCCCGCGGCCTAATTTTGGCACACGCAGGCGCCTCGCAAAGTCTCGCGCCATTCCGAGTCCGGCGGACGAAGTTGGCCAGCCCCACCCCCCAAGGCTATAGCCCACCCGGTTTTGTGGCCTTTTTCCGCTGGACGAACTTGGCGCCCCGGCCTTCGGGCGGGTATTTTTGGGGGGGGCTGTGCCCGCGGCCTATTTTTGGCACACGGAGGCGCCTCGCAAAGTCTCGCGCCATTCCGAGTCCGGCGGACGAAGTTGGCCAGCCCCACCCCCCAAGGCTATAGCCCACCCGTTTTTGTGGCCATTTTCCGCTGGACGAACTTGGCGCCCCGGCCTTCGGGCGTGTATTTTTGGGCGCGGCTGTGCACGCTGCCTAATTTTGGCACACGGAGGCGCCTCGCAAAGTCTCGCGCCATTCCGAGTCCGGCGGACGAAGTTGGCCAGCCCCACCCCCCAAGGCTATAGCCCACCCGTTTTTGTGGCCATTTTCCGCTGGACGAACTTGGCGCCCCGGCCTTCGGGCGGGTATTTTTGGGCGCGGCTGTGCCCGCGGCCTATTTTTGGTACACGGAGCCACATCGCAAAGTCTCGCGCCATTCCGAGTCCGGCGGACGAAGTCGGCCAGCCCCACCCCCCAAGGCTATAGCCCACCCGTTTTTGTGGCCATTTTCCGCTGGACGAACTTGGGGCCCCGGCCTTCGGGCGGGTATTTTTGGGCGCGGCTGTGCCCGCGGCATATTTTTGGCACACGGAGGCGCCTCATAAAGTCTCGCGCAATTCCGAGTCCGGCGGATGAAGTTGGCCAGCCCCACCCCCCAAGGCTATAGCCCACCCGTTTTTGTGGCCATTTTCCGCTGGACGAACTTGGCGCCCCGGCCTTCGGGCGGTTATCTTTGGTTGTGGCTGTGCCGCGGCGTATTTTTGGTACACGGAGGCCCCTCGCAAAGTCTCGCGCCATTCCGAGTCCGGCGGACGAAGTCGGCCAGCCCCACCCCCCAAGGCTATAGCCCACCCGTTTTTGTGGCCATTTTCCGCTGGACGAACTTGGGGCCCCGGCCTTCGGGCGGGTATTTTTGGGCGCGGCTGTGCCTGCGGCATATTTTTGGCACACGGAGGCGCCTCATAAAGTCTCGCGCAATTCCGAGTCCGGCGGATGAAGTTGGCCAGCCCCACCCCCCAAGGCTATAGCCCACCCGTTTTTGTGGCCTTTTTCCGCTGGACGAACTTGGCGCCCCGGCCTTCGGGCGGGTATTTTTGGGCGCGGCTGTGACCGCGGCCTATTTTTGGCACACGGAGGCGCCTCGCAAATTCTCGCGCCATTCCGAGTCCGGCGGACGAAGTTGGCCAGCCCCACCCCCCTAGGCTATAGCCCACCCGTTTTTGTGGCCATTTTCCGCTGGACGAACTTGGCGCCCCGGCCTTCGGGCGGGTATTTTTGGGCGCGGCTTTGTCCGCGGCCTATTTTTGGCACACGGAGTAGCCTCGCAAAGTCTCGCGCCATTCCGAGTCCGGCGGACGAGGTTGGCCAGCCCCACCCCCCAAGGCTATAGCCCACCCGTTTTTGTGGCCTTTTTCCGCTAGACGAACTTGGGGCCCCGGCCTTCGGGCGGGTATTTTTGGGCGCGGCTGTGCCCGTGGACTATTTTTGGCACACGGAGGCGCCTCGCAAAGTCTTGCGCCATTCCGAGTCCGGCGGACGAAGTGGGCCAGCCCCACCCCCCTAGGCTATAGCCCACCCGTTTTCGTGGCCTTTTCCCGCTGGACGAACTTGGCGCCCCGGCCTTCGGGCGGGTATTTTTGTGCGCGGCTGTGCCCGCGGCCTATTTTTGGCACACGGAGGCGCCTCGCAAAGTCTTGCGCCATTCTGAGTCCGGCGGACGAAGTTGGCCAGCCCCACCCCCCAAGGCTATAGCCCACCCGTTTTTGTGGCCATTTTCCGCTGGACGAACTTGGCGCCCCGGCCTTCGGGCGGGTATTTTTGGGCGCGGCTGTGCCCGCGGCCTATTTTTGGCACACGGAGGCACCTCGCAAAGCCTCGCGCCATTCCGAGTCCGGCGGACGAAGTTGGCCAGCCCCACCCCCCAAGGCTATAGCCCACCCGTTTTTGTTGCCTTTTCCCGCTGGACGAACTTGGCGCCCCGGCCTTCGGGCGGGTATTTTTGGACGCGGCTGTGCCCGCGGCCTATTTTTGGCACACGGAGCCGCCTCGTAAAGTCTCGCGCCATTCCGAGTCCGGCGGACGAAGTTGGCCAGCCCCACCCCCCAAGGCTATAGCCCACCCGTTTTTGTGGCCATTTTCCGCTGGACGAACTTGGCGCCCCGGCCTTCGGGGGGGTATTTTTGCGTGCGGCTGTGCCCGCGGCCTATTTTTGGCACACGGAGGCGCCTCGCAAAGTCTTGCGCCATTCTGAGTCCGGCGGACGAAGTTGGCCAGCCCCACCCCCCAAGGCTATAGCCCACCCGTTTTTGTGGCCATTTTCCGGTGGACGAACTTGGCGCCCCGGCCTTCGGGCGGGTATTTTTGGGCGCGGCTGTGCCCGCTGCCTATTTTTGGCACACGGAGGCGCCTCGCAAAGTCTCGCGCCATTCCGAGTCCGGCGGACGAAGTAGGCCAGCCCCACCCCCCAAGGCTATAGCCCACCCGTTTTTGTGGCCATTTTCCGCTGGACGAACTTGGCGCCCCGTCCTTCGGGCGGGTATTTTTGGACGCGGCTGTGCCCGCGGCCTATTTTTGGCACACGGAGCCGCCTCGTAAAGTCTCGCGCCATTCCGAGTCCGGCGGACGAAGTCGGCCAGCCCCACCCCCCAAGGCTATAGCCCACCCGTTTTTGTGGCCATTTTCCGCTGGACGAACTTGGCGCCCCGGCCTTCGGGCGTGTATTTTTGGGCGCGGCTGTGCACGCTGCCTAATTTTGGCACACGGAGGCGCCTCGCAAAGTCTCGCGCCATTCCGAGTCCGGCGGACGAAGTTGGCCAGCCCCACCCCCCAAGGCTATAGCCCACCCGTTTTTGTGGCCATTTTCCGCTGGACGAACTTGGCGCCCCGGCCTTCGGGCGGGTATTTTTGGGCGCGGCTGTGCCCGCGGCCTATTTTTGGTACACGGAGCCACATCGCAAAGTCTCGCGCCATTCCGAGTCCGGCGGACGAAGTCGGCCAGCCCCACCCCCCAAGGCTATAGCCCACCCGTTTTTGTGGCCATTTTCCGCTGGACGAACTTGGGGCCCCGGCCTTCGGGCGGGTATCTTTGGGCGGGGCTGCGCCCATGGCATATTTTTGGCACACGGAGGCGCCTCATAAAGTCTCGCGCAATTCCGAGTCCGGCGGATGAAGTTGGCCAGCCCCACCCCCCAAGGCTATAGCCCACCCGTTTTTGTGGCCATTTTCCGCTGGACGAACTTGGCGCCCCGGCCTTCGGGCGGTTATCTTTGGTTGTGGCTGTGCCGCGGCGTATTTTTGGTACACGGAGGCCCCTCGCAAAGTCTCGCGCCATTCCGAGTCCGGCGGACGAAGTCGGCCAGCCCCACCCCCCAAGGCTATAGCCCACCCGTTTTTGTGGCCATTTTCCGCTGGACGAACTTGGGGCCCCGGCCTTCGGGCGGGTATTTTTGGGCGCGGCTGTGCCTGCGGCATATTTTTGGCACACGGAGGCGCCTCATAAAGTCTCGCGCAATTCCGAGTCCGGCGGATGAAGTTGGCCAGCCCCACCCCCCAAGGCTATAGCCCACCCGTTTTTGTGGCCTTTTTCCGCTGGACGAACTTGGCGCCCCGGCCTTCGGGCGGGTATTTTTGGGCGCGGCTGTGACCGCGGCCTATTTTTGGCACACGGAGGCGCCTCGCAAATTCTCGCGCCATTCCGAGTCCGGCGGACGAAGTTGGCCAGCCCCACCCCCCTAGGCTATAGCCCACCCGTTTTTGTGGCCATTTTCCGCTGGACGAACTTGGCGCCCCGGCCTTCGGGCGGGTATTTTTGGGCGCGGCTTTGTCCGCGGCCTATTTTTGGCACACGGAGTAGCCTCGCAAAGTCTCGCGCCATTCCGAGTCCGGCGGACGAGGTTGGCCAGCCCCACCCCCCAAGGCTATAGCCCACCCGTTTTTGTGGCCTTTTTCCGCTAGACGAACTTGGGGCCCCGGCCTTCGGGCGGGTATTTTTGGGCGCGGCTGTGCCCGTGGACTATTTTTGGCACACGGAGGCGCCTCGCAAAGTCTTGCGCCATTCCGAGTCCGGCGGACGAAGTGGGCCAGCCCCACCCCCCTAGGCTATAGCCCACCCGTTTTCGTGGCCTTTTCCCGCTGGACGAACTTGGCGCCCCGGCCTTCGGGCGGGTATTTTTGCGCGCGGCTGTGCCCGCGGCCTATTTTTGGCACACGGAGGCGCCTCGCAAAGTCTTGCGCCATTCTGAGTCCGGCGGACGAAGTTGGCCAGCCCCACCCCCCAAGGCTATAGCCCACCCGTTTTTGTGGCCATTTTCCGGTGGACGAACTTGGCGCCCCGGCCTTCGGGCGGGTATTTTTGGGCGCGGCTGTGCCCGCGGCCTATTTTTGGCACACGGAGGCACCTCGCAAAGCGTCGCGCCATTCCGAGTCCGGCGGACGAAGTTGGCCAGCCCCACCCCCCAAGGCTATAGCCAACCCGTTTTTGTTGCCTTTTCCCGCTGGACGAACTTGGCGCCCCGGCCTTCGGGCGGGTATTTTTGGACGCGGCTGTGCCCGCGGCCTATTTTTGGCACACGGAGCCGCCTCGTAAAGTCTCGCGCCATTCCGAGTCCGGCGGACGAAGTTGGCCAGCCCCACCCGCCAAGGCTATAGCCCACCCGTTTTTGTGGCCATTTTCCGCTGGACGAACTTGGCGCCCCGGCCTTCGGGGGGGTATTTTTGCGTGCGGCTGTGCCCGCGGCCTATTTTTGGCACACGGAGGCGCCTCGCAAAGTCTTGCGCCATTCTGAGTCCGGCGGACGAAGTTGGCCAGCCCCACCCCCCAAGGCTATAGCCCACCCGTTTTTGTGGCCATTTTCCGGTGGACGAACTTGGCGCCCCGGCCTTCGGGCGGGTATTTTTGGGCGCGGCTGTGCCCGCTGCCTATTTTTGGCACACGGAGGCGCCTCGCAAAGTCTCGCGCCATTCCGAGTCCGGCGGACGAAGTAGGCCAGCCCCACCCCCCAAGGCTATAGCCCACCCGTTTTTGTGGCCATTTTCCGCTGGACGAACTTGGCGCCCCGTCCTTCGGGCGGGTATTTTTGGGCGCGGCTGTGACCGCGGCCTATTTTTGGCACACGGAGGCGCCTCGCAAAGTCTCGCGCTATTCCGAGTCCGGCGGACGAAGTTGGCCAGCCCCACCCCCCAAGGCTATAGCCCAACCGTTTTTGTGGCCATTTTCCGCTGGACGAACTTGGCGCCCCGGCCTTCGGGCGGTTATCTTTGGTTGTGGCTGTGCCGCGGCGTATTTTTGGTACACGGAGGCCCCTCGCAAAGTCTCGCGCCATTCCGAGTCCGGCGGACGAAGTGGGCCAGCCCCACCCCCCAAGGCTATAGCCCACCCGTTTTTGTGGCCATTTTCCGCTGGTCGAACGTGGCGCCCCGGCCTTCGGACGGGTATTTTTGGGCGCGGCTGTGCCCGCGGCCTATTTTTGGCACACGGAGGCGCCTCGCAAAGTCTCGCGCTATTCCGAGTCCGGCGGACGAAGTTGGCCAGCCCCACCCCCCAAGGCTATAGCCCAACCGTTTTTGTGGCCATTTTCCGCTGGACGAACTTGGCACCCCGGCCTTCGGGCTGGTATTTTTGGGCGCGGCTGTGCCAGCGGCCTATTTGTGGCACACGGAGGATCCTCGTAAAGTCTCGCGCCATTCCGAGTCCGGCGGACGAAGTTGGCCAGCCCCACCCCCCAAGGCTATAGCCCACCCGTTTTTGTGGCCTCTTTCCGCTGGACGAACTTGGCGCCCCGGCCTTCGGGCGGGTATTTTTGGGCGCGGCTGTGCCCGCGGCCTATTTTTGGCACACGGAGGCGCCTCGCAAAGTCTCGCGCCATTCCGAGTCCGGCGGACGAAGTTGGCCAGCCCCACCCCCCAAGGTTATAGCCCACCCGTTTTTTTGGCCTTTTTCTGCTGGACGAACTTGGCGCCCCGGCCTTCGGGCGGGTATTTTTGGTCGTGGCTGTGCCCGCGGCCTATTTTTGGCACACGGAAGCGCCTCGTAAAGTCTAGCGCCATTCCGAGTCCGGCGGACGAAATCGGCCAGCCACACCCCCCAAGGCTATAGCCCACCCGTTTTTGTGGCCATTTTCCGCTGGACGAACTTGGCGCCCCGGCCTTCGGGCGGGTATTTTTGGGCGCGGCTGTGCCCGCAGCCTATTTTTGGAACGCGGAGGCTGCTCGCAAAGTCTCGCCCCATTCCGAGTCTGGCGGACGAAGTGGGCCAGCCCCTGCCCCCAAGGCTGTAGCCCACCCGTTTCTTGGCCATTTTTCCGCTGGGGGGTTTGGGCGCGCCGACCTTCGGGGGGTTATTTTTTGGCGCGGCTGTGCCCGCAGTCTATTTTTGGCACACGGAGGCCGCTCGTAAAGTATCACCCCATTCCGAGTCCGGCGGACGAAGTTGGCCAGCCCCTCTCCCCATGGCTATAGCCCACCCGATTTTTGGCCTTTTTTCCGCAGGGGGGTTTGGGCGCGCCGACCTTCGGGGGTTTATTTTTTGGCGCGGCTGTGCCCGCAGCCTATTTTTGGCACACGGAGGCCGCTCGTAAAGTATCGCCCCATTCCGAGTCCGGCGGACGAAGTTGGCCAGCCCCTCCCCGCAAGGCTATAGCCCACCCGTTTTTTGGCCATTTTTCCGCAGGGGGGCTTGGGCGCGCCGCCCTTCGGGGGTTTATTTTTGGGCGCGACTGTGCCCGCGGCCTATTTTTGGAACGCGGAGCCTGCTCGCAAAGTCTCGCCCCATTCCGAGTCCGGCGGATGAAGTTGGCCAGCCCCTGCCCCCAAGGCTATAGCCCACCCGTTTTTTGGCCATTTTTCCGCAGGGGGGTTTGGGCGCGCCAACCTTCGGGGGTTTATTTTTGGGCGCGGCTGTGTCCGCAGCCTATTTTTGGCACGCGGAGGCTGCTCGCAAAGTCTCGCCCCATTCCGAGTCCGGCGGACGAAGTGGGCCAGCCCCACCCCCCAAGGCTATAGCCCACCCGTTTTTGTGGCCATTTTCCGCTGGTCGAACGTGGCGCCCCGGCCTTCGGGCGGGTATTTTTGGGCGCGGCTGTGCCCGCGGCATATTTTTGGCACACGGAGGTGCCTCGTAAATTCTCGCGCCATTCCGAGTCCGGCGGACGAAGTTGGCCAGCCCCACCCCCCAAGGCTATAGCCCACCCGTTTTTGTTGCCTTTTCCCGCTGGACGAACTTGGCGCCCCGGCCTTCGGGCGGGTATTTTTGGACGCGGCTGTACCCGCGGCCTATTTTTGGCACACGGAGCCGCCTCGTAAAGTCTCGCGCCATTCCGAGTCCGGCGGACGAAGTCGGCCAGCCCCACCCCCCAAGGCTATAGCCCACCCGTTTTTGTGGCCATTTTCCGCTGGACGAACTTGGCGCCCCGGCCTTCGGGGGGGTATTTTTGCGCGCGGCTGTGACCGCGGCCTATTTTTGGCACACGGAGGCGCCTCGCAAAGTCTTGCGCCATTCTGAGTCCGGCGGACGAAGTTGGCCAGCCCCACCCCCCAAGGCTATAGCCCACCCGTTTTTGTGGCCATTTTCCGCTGGACGAACTTGGCGCCCCGGCCTTCGGGCGGGTATTTTCGGGCGCGGCTGTGCCCGCTGCCTATTTTTGGCACACGGAGGCACCTCGCAAAGTCTCGCGCCATTCCGAGTCCGGCGGACGAAGTAGGCCAGCCCCACCCCCCAAGGCTATAGCCCACCCGTTTTTGTGGCCATTTTCCGCTGGACGAACTTGGCGCCCCGGCCTTCGGGCGGGTATTTTTGGGCGCGGCTGTGACCGCGGCCTATTTTTGGCACACGGAGGTGCCTCGCAAAGTCTCGCGCCAGTCCGAGTCCGGCGGACGAAGTTGGCCAGCCCCACCCCCCAAGGCTATAGCCCACCCGTTTTTGTGGCCATTTTCCGCTGGACGAACTTGGCGCCCCGGCCTTCGGGCGGGTATTTTTGGGCGCGGCTGTGCTTGCGGCCTATTTTTGGCACACGGAGGCGCCTCGCAAAGTCTCGCGCCATTCCGAGTCCGGCGGATGAAGTTGGCCAGCCCCACCCCCCAAGGCTCTAGCCCACCCGTTTTTGTGGCCTTTTTCCGCTGGACGAACTTGGCGCCCCGGCCTTCGGGCAGGTATTTTTGGGCGCGGCTTTGCCCGCGGCCTATTTTTGGCACACGGAGTAGCCTCGCAAAGTCTCGCGCCATTCCGAGTCCGGCGGACGAAGTTGGCCAGCCCCACCCCCCAAGGCTATAGCCCACCCGTTTTTGTGCCCATTTTCCGCTGGACGAACTTGGCGCCCCGGCCTTCGGGCGGGTATTTTTGGGCGCGGCTGTGCCCGCGGCCTATTTTTGGCACACGGAGGCGCCTCAAAAAGTCTCGCGCCATTCTGAGTCCGGCGGACGAAGTTGGCCAGCCCCACCCCCCAAGGTTATAGCCCACCCGTTTTTGTGGCCATTTTCCGCTGGACGAACTTGGCGCCCCGGCCTTCGGGCGGGTATTTTTGGGCGCCCGCTGTGCATGCTGCCTATTTTTGGCACATGGAGGCGCCTCGCAAAGTCTCGCGCCATTCCGAGTCCGGCGGACGAAGTCGGCCAGCCCCACCCCCCAAGGCTATAGCCCAACCGTTTTTGTGGCAATTTTCCGCTGGACGAACTTGGCGCCCCGGCCTTCGGGATGGTATTTTTGGGCGCGGCTGTGCCAGCGGCCTATTTGTGGCACACGGAGGATCCTCGTAAAGTCTCGCGCCATTCCGAGTCCGGCGGACGAAGTTGGCCAGCCCCACCCCCCAAGGCTATAGCCCACCCGTTTTTGTGGCCATTTTCCGCTGGTCGAACGTGGCGCCCCGGCCTTCGGGCGGGTATTTTTGGGCGCGGCTGTGCCCGCGGCCTATTTTTGGCACACGGAGGCGCCTCGCAAAGTCTCGCGCTATTCCGAGTCCGGCGGACGAAGTTGGCCAGCCCCACCCCCCAAGGCTATAGCCCAACTGTTTTTGTGGCCATTTTCCGCTGGACGAACTTGGCGCCCCGGCCTTCGGGCTGGTATTTTTGGGTGCGGCTGTGCCAGCGGCCTATTAGTGGCACACGGAGGATCCTCGTAAAGTCTCGCGCCATTCCGAGTCCGGCGGACGAAGTTGGCCAGCCCCACCCCCCAAGGCTATAGCCCACCCGTTTTTGAGGCCATTTTCCGCTGGACGAACTTGGCGCCCCGGCCTTCGGGCTGGTATTTTTGGGTGCGGCTGTGCCAGCGGCCTATTTGTGGCACACGGAGGATCCTCGTAAAGTCTCGCGCCATTCCGAGTCCGGCGGACGAAGTTGGCCAGCCCCACCCCCCAAGGCTATAGCCCACCCGTTTTTGAGGCCATTTTCCGCTGGACGAACTTGGCGCCCCGGCCTTCGGGCGGGTATTTTTGGGCGCGGCTGTGCCCGCGGCCTATTTTTGGCACACGGAGCCGCCTCGCAAAGTCTCGCGCCATTCCGAGTCTGGCGGACGAAGTGGGCCAGCCCCACCCCCCAAGGCTATAGCCCACCCGTTTTTGTAGCCATTTTCCGCTGGTCGAACGTGGCGCCCCGGCCTTCGGGCGGGTATTTTTGGGCGCGGCTGTGCCCGCGGCCTATTTTTGGCACACGGAGGCGCCTCGCAAAGTCTCGCGCCATTCCGAGTCCGGCGGACGAAGTTGGCCAGCCCCACCCCCCAAGGCTATAGCCCACCCGTTTTTGAGGCCATTTTCCACTGGACGAACTTGGCGCCCCGGCCTTCGGGCGGTTATTTTTGGGCGCGGCTGTGCCCGCGGCCTATTTTTGGCACACGGAGCCGCCTCGCAAAGTCTCGCGCCATTCCGAGTCCGGCGGACGAAGTTGGGCAGCCCCACCCGCCAAGGTTATAGCCCACCCGTTTTTTTGGCCTTTTTCTGCTGGACGAACTTGGCGCCCCGGCCTTCGGGCGGGTATTTTTGGGCGCGGCTGTGCCCGCGGCCTATTTTTGGAACGCGGAGGCTGCTCGCAAAGTCTCGCCCCATTCCGAGTCTGGCGGACGAAGTGGGCCTGCCCCTGCCCCCAAGGCTATAGCCCACCCGTTTCTTGGCCATTTTTCCGCTGGGGGGTTTGGGCTCGCCGACCTTCGGGGGTTTATTTTTTGGCGCGGCTGTGCCCGCAGTCTATTTTTGGCACACGGAGGCCGCTCGTAAAGTATCACCCCATTCCGAGTCCGGCGGACGAAGTTGGCCTTCCCCTCCCCCCAAGTCTATAGCCCACCCGTTATTTGGCCATTTTTCCGCGGGACGAACTTGGCGCCCCGGCCTTCGGGCGGTTATTTTTCGGTACGGCTGTGCCCGCGGCCTATTTTTGGCACGCGGAGGCCGTTCCCAAAGTCTCACCCCATTCCGAGTCCGGCGGACGAAGTTGGCCAGCCCCTCCCCCCAAGGCTATAGCCCACCCGTTTTTTGGACATGTTTCCGCAGGACGAACTTGGCGCCCGGCCTTGGGCGGTTATTTTTAGGCGCGGCTGTGACCGCGGCCTGTTTTTGGTACGCCGGCGGCCGCCGCAAAGTCTCGCCCCATTCCGAGTCCGCGGACGAAGTTGGCCAGCCCATCCCCCAAGGCTATAGCCCACCCATTTTTTGGCCATTTTTCCGCTGGGGGGTTTGGGCGCGCCGACCTTCGGGCGGTTATTTTTGGGCGCGGCTGTGCCCGCGGCCTATTTTTGGCACGCGGAGGCCGTTCGCAAAGTCTCGCCCCATTCCGAGTCCGGCGGACGAGGTTGGCCAGCCCCTCCCCCCAAGGCTATAGCCCACCCGTTTTTGTGGCCTTTTTCCGCTGGACGAACTTGGCGCCCCGGCCTTCGGGCAGTTAGTTTTGGGCGCAGCTGTGCCAGCGGCCTATTTTTGGCACGCGGAGGCCGCTCACAAGGTCTCGCCCCATTCCGACTCCGGCGGACTAAGTTGGCCAGCCCCTCCCCCCAAGGCTATAGCCCACCCGTTTTTTGGCCATTTTTCCGCTGGACGAACTTGGCGCCCCGGCCTTCGGGCGGATATTTTTGGGCGCGGCTGAGTTCGTAGCCTATTTTTGGCACGCGGAGGCCGCTCGCAAAGTCTCGCCCCATTCCGAGTCCGGCGGACGAAGTTGGCCAGCCCCACCCCCCAAGGCTATAGGCCACCCGTTTTTCGGCCATTTTTTTTGGCACACGGAGTAGCCTCGCAAAGTCTCGCGCCATTCCGAAGTCCGCGGACGAGGCTGGCCAGCCCCACCCCCAAGGCTATAGCCCACCCGCTTTTGTGGCCTTTTTCCGCTAGACGGTCTTGGGGCCCCCGGCCTTCGGGCGGGTATTTTTGGGCGCGGCTGCCTGGGTGGACTATTTTTGGCACACGGAGGCGCCTGCAAAGTCTTGCGCCATTCTTGAGTCCGGCGGACGGGGCGGGCCAGCCCCACCCCCTAGGCTTATAGCCCACCCGCTGCGGGCCTTTTCCCGCTGGACGACCCTGGCGCCCGGCCTTCGGGCGGGTATTTTGCGCCCGGGCTGTGCCCGCTGCCTATTTTTGGCACACGGAGGCGCCTGCAAAGTCTTGCGCCATTCTGAGTCCGGCGGATTTGGCCAGCCCCACTTCCAAGGCGGCATAGCCCACCCGCTTTTGTGGCCATTTTCCGGTGGACGATCTCTGGCGCCCGCCTTCAAGGGCGGGTATTTTTGCGCGGCTGTGCCCAAGGCTCTATTTTTGGCACACGGAGGCACCTCGCAAAGCGCCGCGCCATTCCGAGTCCGCGGACGGTTGGCCAGCCCCACCCCCAAGGCTATAGCCAACCCGCTTTTGTTGCCTTTTCCGCTGGACGACCCTTGGCGCCCGCCTTCGGGCGGGTATTTTTGGACGCGCTGTGCCCGCGTCTCTATTTTTGGCACACGGAGCCGCCTCGTAAAGTCTCGCGCCATTCCGAGTCCGGGCGGACGGTTGGCCAGCCCCACCTGCCAAGGCTATAGCCCACCCGCTTTTGTGGCCATTTTCCGCTGGACGAACTTGGCGCCCGGCCTTCGGGGTATTTTTGCAAGCGGCTGTGCCCAAGGCCTATTTTTGGCACACGGAGGCGCCTCGCAGTCTTGCGCCATTCTGAGTCCGGCGGACGGTTGGCCAGCCCCACCCCCAAGGCTATAGCCCACCCGCTTTTTGTGGCCATTTTCCGTGGACGATCTCTGCGCCCCGCCTTCGGGCGGGTATTTTTGGGCGCGCTGTGCCTGCTGCCTATTTTTGGCACACGGAGGCGCCTCGCAAAGTCTCGCGCCATTCCGAGTCCGGCGGACGGAAGTAGGCCAGCCCCACCCCCAAGGCTATAGCCCACCTGCTTTTGTGGCCATTTTCCGCTGGATTTGTCTTGGCGCCCGGCCCTTCGGCGGGTATTTTTGGGCGCGGCTGTGACCGCGGCCTATTTTTGGCACACGGAGGCGCCTCGCAAAGTCTCGCGCTATTCCGAGTCCGCGGACGGTTGGCCAGCCCCACCCCCAAGGCTATAGCCCAACCGCTTTTGTGGCCATTTTCCGCTGGACGAACTTGGCGCCTGCCTTCGGGCGGTTATCTTTGGTTGTGGCTGTGCCGCGCGTATTTTGGTACACGGAGGCCCTCGCAAAGTCTCGCGCCATTCCGAGTCCGGGGCGGACGAAGTGGGCCAGCCCCACCCCCAAGGCTATAGCCCACCTGCTTTTGTGGCCATTTTCCGCTGGTCGATCGTGGGCGCCCGGCCTTCGGATCGGTATTTTTAGGCGGCTGTGCCTCGCGGCCTATTTTTGGCACACGGAGGCGCCTCGCAAAGTCTCGCTATTCCGAGTCCGGCGGACGGTTGGCCAGCCCCACCCCCAAGGCTATAGCCCAACCGCTTTTGTGGCCATTTTCCGCTGGACGAACTTGGCACCCCGGCCTTCGGGCTGGTATTTTTGGGCGCTGCTGTGACAGCGGCCTATTTGTGGCACACGGAGGATCCTCGTAAAGTCTCGCGCCATTCCGAGTCCGCGGACGAAGTTGGCCAGCCCCACCCCCAAGGCTATAGCCCACCCGCTTTTGTGGCCTCTTTCCGCTGGACGATCTTGGCGCCCGGCCTTCGGGCGGGTATTTTGGCGCTGCTGTGCCCAAGGGCCTATTTTTGGCACACGGAGGCGCCTCCGCAAAGTCTCGCGCCATTCCGAGTCCGGCGGACGGTTGGCCAGCCCCACCCCCCAAGGTTATAGCCCACCCGTTTTTTTGGCCTTTTTCTGCTGGACGAACTTGGCGCCCCGGCCTTCGGGCGGGTATTTTTGGTCGTGGCTGTGCCCGCGGCCTATTTTTGGCACACGGAAGCGCCTCGTAAAGTCTAGCGCCATTCCGAGTCCGGCGGACGAAATCGGCCAGCCACACCCCCCAAGGCTATAGCCCACCCGTTTTTGTGGCCATTTTCCGCTGGACGAACTTGGCGCCCCGGCCTTCGGGCGGGTATTTTTGGGCGCGGCTGTGCCCGCAGCCTATTTTTGGAACGCGGAGGCTGCTCGCAAAGTCTCGCCCCATTCCGAGTCTGGCGGACGAAGTGGGCCAGCCCCTCCCCCCAAGGCTATAGCCCACCCGTTTCTTGGCCATTTTTCCGCTGGGGGGTTTGGGCGCGCCGACCTTCGGGGGGTTATTTTTTGGCGCGGCTGTGCCCGCAGTCTATTTTTGGCACACGGAGGCCGCTCGTAAAGTATCACCCCATTCCGAGTCCGGCGGACGAAGTTGGCCAGCCCCTCTCCCCATGGCTATAGCCCACCCGATTTTTGGCCTTTTTTCCGCAGGGGGGTTTGGGCGCGCCGACCTTCGGGGGTTTATTTTTTGGCGCGGCTGTGCCCGCAGCCTATTTTTGGCACACGGAGGCCGCTCGTAAAGTATCGCCCCATTCCGAGTCCGGCGGACGAAGTTGGCCAGCCCCTCCCCGCAAGGCTATAGCCCACCCGCTTTTGGCCATATTTCCGCAGGGGTGCTTGGGCGCGCCGGCCTTAGGGGTTTTAATTAGGGGGGCGACTGTGCCCGCTGCCTATTTTTGGAACGCGGAGGCTGCTCGCAAAGTCTCGCCCCATTCCGAGTCCGGCGGATGAAGTTGGCCAGCCTCGCCCCCAAGGCTATAGCCCACCCGCTTTTTTGGCCATTTTTCCGCAGGGGGTTTGGGCGCCAACCTTCGGGGTTTATTTTTGGGCGCGGCTGTGTCCGCAGCCTATTTTTGGCACGCGGAGGCTGCTCGCAAAGTCTCGCCCCATTCCGAGTCCGGCGGACGAAGTGGGCCAGCCCCACCCCCCAAGGCTATAGCCCACCCGTTTTTGTGGCCATTTTCCGCTGGTCGAACGTGGCGCCCCGGCCTTCGGGCGGGTATTTTTGGGCGCGGCTGTGCCCGCGGCATATTTTTGGTACACGGAGGTGCCTCGTAAATTCTCGCGCCATTCCGAGTCCGGCGGACGAAGTTGGCCAGCCCCACCCCCCAAGGCTATAGCCCACCTGCTTTTGTTGCCTTTTTCCGCTGGACGAACTTGGCGCCCGGCCTTCGGGCGGGTATTTTGGACGCGGCTGTACCCATGGCCTATTTTTGGCACACGGAGCCGCCTCAGAAGTCTCGCGCCATCCCGCGCCCGGCGGACGTAGTCGGCGAGCCCCACCCCGCCCCGCCACGCCGCACCCGCGTTCTTGGCCTTTTTCCGCTGGACGAACTTGGCGCCCCGGCCTTCGGGCGGGTATTTTTGGCGCGGCTGTGCCCGCGGCCTATTTATGGCGCACGGAGGCGCCTCGCAAAGTCTCGCGCCATTCCGAGTCCGGCGGACGAAGTGGGCCAGCCCCACCCCCCAAGGCTATAGCCCACCCGTTTTTGTTGCCATTTTCCGCTGGACGAAGTTGGCGCCCCGGCCTTCTGGCGGGTATTTTCGGGCGCGGCTGTGCCCGCTGCCTATTTTTGGCACACGGAGGTGCCTCGCAAAGTCTCGCGCCATTCCGAGTCCGGCGGACGAAGTGGGCCAGACCCACCCCCCAAGGCTATAGCCCACCCGTTTTTGTTGCCATTTTCCGCTGGACGAAGTTGGCGCCCCGGCCTTCGGACGGGTATTTTTGGGCGCGGCTGTGACCGCGGCCTATTTTTTGCACACGGAGGTGCCTCGCAAAGTCTCGCGCCAGTCCGAGTCCGCGGACGAGTTGGCCAGCCCCACCCCCTAGGCTATAGCCCACCCGTTTTTGTGGCCATTTTCCGCTGGACGAACTTGGCGCCCCGGCCTTCGGGCGGGTATTTTTGGGCGCGGCTGTGCTTGCGGCCTATTTTTGGCACACGGAGGCGCCTCGCAAAGTCTCGCGCCATTCCGAGTCCGGCGGATGAAGTTGGCCAGCCCCACCCCCCAAGGCTCTAGCCCACCCGTTTTTGTGGCCTTTTTCCGCTGGACGAACTTGGCGCCCCGGCCTTCGGGCAGGTATTTTTGGGCGCGGCTTTGCCCGCGGCCTATTTTTGGCACACGGAGTAGCCTCGCAAAGTCTCGCGCCATTCCGAGTCCGCGGACGGTTGGCCAGCCCCACCCCCCAAGGCTATAGCCCACCCGTTTTTGTGCCCATTTTCCGCTGGACGAACTTGGCGCCCCGGCCTTCGGGCGGGTATTTTTGGGCGCGGCTGTGCCCGCGGCCTATTTTTGGCACACGGAGGCGCCTCAAAAAGTCTCGCGCCATTCTGAGTCCGGCGGACGAAGTTGGCCAGCCCCACCCCCCAAGGTTATAGCCCACCCGTTTTTGTGGCCATTTTCCGCTGGACGAACTTGGCGCCCCGGCCTTCGGGCGGGTATTTTTGGGCGCCCGCTGTGCATGCTGCCTATTTTTGGCACATGGAGGCGCCTCGCAAAGTCTCGCGCCATTCCGAGTCCGGCGGACGAAGTCGGCCAGCCCCACCCCCCAAGGCTATAGCCCAACCGTTTTTGTGGCCATTTTCCGCTGGACGAACTTGGCGCCCCGGCCTTCGGGATGGTATTTTTGGGCGCGGCTGTGCCAGCGGCCTATTTGTGGCACACGGAGGATCCTCGTAAAGTCTCGCGCCATTCCGAGTCCGGCGGACGAAGTTGGCCAGCCCCACCCCCCAAGGCTATAGCCCACCCGTTTTTGTGGCCATTTTCCGCTGGTCGAACGTGGCGCCCCGGCCTTCGGGCGGGTATTTTTGGGCGCGGCTGTGCCCGCGGCCTATTTTTGGCACACGGAGGCGCCTCGCAAAGTCTCGCGCTATTCCGAGTCCGGCGGACGAAGTTGGCCAGCCCCACCCCCCAAGGCTATAGCCCAACCGTTTTTGTGGCCATTTTCCGCTGGACGAACTTGGCGCCCCGGCCTTCGGGCTGGTATTTTTGGGTGCGGCTGTGCCAGCGGCCTATTAGTGGCACACGGAGGATCCTCGTAAAGTCTCGCGCCATTCCGAGTCCGGCGGACGAAGTTGGCCAGCCCCACCCCCCAAGGCTATAGCCCACCCGTTTTTGAGGCCATTTTCCGCTGGACGAACTTGGCGCCCCGGCCTTCGGGCTGGTATTTTTGGGTGCGGCTGTGCCAGCGGCCTATTTGTGGCACACGGAGGATCCTCGTAAAGTCTCGCGCCATTCCGAGTCCGGCGGACGAAGTTGGCCAGCCCCACCCCCAAGGATATAGCCCCCCCGGTTTTGTGGCTAGTTTGCGCGGGGCGAACTTGGCGCTCCGGCCTTCGGGCGGTTATTTTTGGGCGCGGCTGTGCCCGCGGCTTATTTTTGGCACACGGAGCAGCCTCGCAAAGTCTAGCGCCATTCCGAGTCAGGCGGACGAAGTTCGCCAACCCCACACCCCAAGGCTATAGCCCACCCGTTTGGTAGCCATTTTCCGCTGGTCGAACGTGGCGCCCGGCCTTCGGGCGGTTATTTTTGGCCGCGCTGTGCCCGCGGCCTATTTTTGGCACACGGAGGCGCCTCGCAAAGTCTCGCGCCATTCCGAGTCCGGCGGACGAAGTTGGCCAGCCCCACCCCCCAAGGCTAGACCCCACCCCAGTTTGAGGCCATTTTCCACTGGACGAACTTAGCGCCCCGGCCTTCGGGGGGTTATTTTGGGGCGCGGCTGTGCCCGCGGCCTATTTTTGGCACGCGGAGCCGCCTCGAAAAGTCTCGCGCCATTCCGAGTCCGGGGGACGAAGTGGGGCAGCCCCCCCCGCGAAGGTTCTAGCCCACCCGTTTTTTTGGCCTTTTTCTGCTGGACGAACTTGGCGCCCCGGCCTTCGGGCGGGTATTTTTGGGCGCGGCTGTGCCCGCGGCCTATTTTTGGAACGCGGAGGCTGCTCGCAAAGTCTCGCCCCATTCCGAGTCAGGCGGACGAAGTGGGCCTGCCCCTGCCCCCAAGGCTATAGCCCACCCGTTTCTTGGCCATTTTTCCGCTGGGGGGTTTGGGCTCGCCGACCTTCGGGGGTTTATTTTTTGGCGCGGCTGTGCCCGCAGTCTATTTTTGGCACACGGAGGCCGCTCGTAAAGTATCACCCCATTCCGAGTCCGGCGGACGAAGTTGGCCTTCCCCTCCCCCCAAGTCTATAGCCCACCCGTTATTTGGCCATTTTTCCGCGGGACGAACTTGGCGCCCCGGCCTTCGGGCGGTTATTTTTCGGTACGGCTGTGCCCGCGGCCTATTTTTGGCACGCGGAGGCCGTTCCCAAAGTCTCACCCCATTCCGAGTCCGGCGGACGAAGTTGGCCAGCCCCTCCCCCCAAGGCTATAGCCCACCCGTTTTTTGGCCATTTTTCCGCAGGACGAACTTGGCGCCCCGGCCTTCGGGCGGTTATTTTTGGGCGCGGCTGTGACCGCGGCCTGTTTTTGGCACGCGGCGGCCGCTCGCAAAGTCTCGCCCCATTCCGAGTCCGGCGGACGAAGTTGGCCAGCCCCTCCCCCCAAGGCTATAGCCCACCCATTTTTTGGCCATTTTTCCGCTGGGGGGTTTGGGCGCGCCGACCTTCGGGCGGTTATTTTTGGGCGCGGCTGTGCCCGCGGCCTATTTTTGGCACGCGGAGGCCGTTCGCAAAGTCTCGCCCCATTCCGAGTCCGGCGGACGAAGTTGGCCAGCCCCTCCCCCCAAGGCTATAGCCCACCCGTTTTTGTGGCCTTTTTCCGCTGGACGAACTTGGCGCCCCGGCCTTCGGGCAGTTAGTTTTGGGCGCAGCTGTGCCAGCGGCCTATTTTTGGCACGCGGAGGCCGCTCACAAGGTCTCGCCCCATTCCGACTCCGGCGGACTAAGTTGGCCAGCCCCTCCCCCCAAGGCTATAGCCCACCCGTTTTTTGGCCATTTTTCCGCTGGACGAACTTGGCGCCCCGGCCTTCGGGCGGATATTTTTGGGCGCGGCTGAGTTCGTAGCCTATTTTTGGCACGCGGAGGCCGCTCGCAAAGTCTCGCCCCATTCCGAGTCCGGCGGACGAAGTAGGCCAGCCCCTCCCCCCAAGGCTATAGCCCACCCGTTTTTCGGCCATTTTTCCGCTGGACGAACATGGCGCCACGGCCATCGGTCGGTTATTTTTCGGCGCCGCTGTGCCCGCGGCCTATTTTTGGCACGCGGAGGCTGCTTACAAAGTCTCGCCCCATTCCGAGTCCGGCGGACGAAGTTGGCCAGCCCCACCCCCCAAGGCTATAGGCCACCCGTTTTTGTGGCCTTTTTCCGCTGGACGAACTTGGCGCCCCGGCCTTCGGGTGGTTATTTTTGGGCGCGGCTGTGTCCGGGGCCTATTTTTGGCACACGGAGGCCGCTCGCAAAGTCTCGCGCCATTCCAAGTCCGGCGGACGAAGTCGGCCAGCCCCACCCCCCAAGGCTATAGCCCACCCGTTTTTGTGGCCATTTTCCGCTGGACGAACTACGCGCCCCGGCTTTCGGGCAATTATTTTTGGGCGCGGCTGTGCCCGGGGCCTATTATTGGCACACTTAGGCCACTCGTAAAGTCTCGCGCCATTCCGAGTCCGGCGGACAAAGTGGGCCAGCCCCACCCCCCAAGGCTATAGCCAACCCGTTTTTGTGGCCTTTTTCCACTGGACGAACTTGGCGTCGCGGCCTTCGGGCGGGTATTTTTGGGCGCGGCTGTGCCCGCGGCCTATTTTCAGCACACGGAGGCGCCTCGAAAAGTCTCGCGCCATTCCGACTCCGGCGGACGAAGTTGGCCAGCCCACCCCCCACGGCTATAGCCCACCCGTTTTTGTGGCCTTTTACCGCTGGACGAACTTCGCGCCGCGGCCTTCGGGCGGGTATTTTTGGGCGCGGCTGTGCCCGCCGCCTATTTTTGGCACACGGAGGTGCCTTGCAAAGTCTCGCGCCATTCCGAGTCCGGCTGACGAAGTTGGCCAGCCCCACCCCCCAAGGCTATAGCCCACCCGTTTTTGTGGCCTTTTTCCGCTGGACGAACTTGGCGCCCCGGCCTTCGGGCGAGTATTTTTGGGCGAGGCAGTACCCACGGCCTGTTTTTGGCACACGGCGGCTCCTCGCAAAGTCTCGTACCATTCCGAGTCCGGCGGACGAAGTGGGCCGGCCCCACCCCCCGAGGCTATAGCCCACCCGTTTTTGTGGCCTTTTTCCGCTGGACGAACTTGGCGCCGCGGCCTTCGGGCGGGTATGTTTGGACGCGGCTGTGCCCGCGGCCTATTTTTGGCATACGGAGGCGCGTCGCAAAGTCTCGCGCCATTCCGAGTCCGGCGGACGAAGTTGGCCAGCCCCACCCCCCAAGGCTATAGCCCACCCGTTTTTGGGGCCTTTTTCCGCTGGACGAACTTGGCACCGCGGCCTTCGGGCCGATATTTTTGGGCGCGGCTGTGCCCACGGCCTATTTTTGGCACACGGAGGCGCCTCGCAAAGTCTCGCAACTTTCCGAGTCCGGCGGACGAAGTTCGCCAGCCCCACCTCCCAAGGCTATAGTCCACCCATTTTTGTGGCCTTTTTCCGCTGGACAAACTTGGCGCCGCGGCCTTCGGGCGGGTATTTTTGGACGCGGCTGTGGCCGCGGCCTATTTTTGGCACACGGAGGTCCTCGCGCCATTCTGAGTCCGGCCGACGAATTTGGCCAGCCCCACCCCCCAAGGCAAAAGCCCACCCGTTTTTGTGGCCTTTTTCCGCTGTACGAACTTGGCGCCGCGGCCTTCGGGCGGGTGTGTTTGGGCGCGGCTGTGCCTGCTGCCTATTTTTGGCACATGGAGGCACCTCTCAAAGTCTCGCGCCATTCCGAGTCCGGCGGACGAAGTTGGCCAGCCCCACCTCCCAAGGCTATTGTCCACCCGTTTTTGTGGCCTTTTTCCGCTGGACAAACTTGGCGCCGTGGCCTTTGGGCGGGTATTTTTGGACGCGGCTGTGCACGCGGCCTATTTTTGGCACACGTAGGGGCCTCGTAAAGTCTCGCGCCATTCCGAAGCCGGCGGACGAAGTTGGCTAGCCCCACCCGCCAAGGCTATAGCCCACCCGTTTTTGTGGCCTTTTTCCGCTGGACGAACTTGGCGCCGCGGCCTTCGGGCGGGTATTTTTGGGCGCGGCTGTGCCCGCGGCCTATTTTTGGCACACGGAGATGCCTCGCAAAGTCTCACGCCATTCCGAGTCCGGCGGACGAAGTTGGCCAGCCCCACCCCCCAAGGCTATAGCGCACCCGTTTTTGGGGCCTTTTTCCGCTGGACGAACCTGGCGCCGCGGCCTTCGGGCGGGTATTTTTAGTTGCGCCTGTGCCCACATCCTATTTTTGGTACACGGAGGCGCCTCGCAAAGTCTCGCGCCATTCCGAGTCCAGCGGACGAAGTTAGCACGCCCCACCCCCCAAGGCTATAGCCCACCCGTTTTTGTGGCCTTTTTCCGCTGGACGAACTTGGCGCCGCGGCCTTCGGGCGGGTATTTTTGGGTACGGCCGTGCCTGCGGCCTATTTTTGGTACACGGAGGCGCCTCGCAAAGTCTCGCGCCATTCCGAGTCCGGCGGACGAAGTTGGCCAGCCCCACCCCCAAAGGCTATAGGCCACCCGTTTTTGTAACCTTTTTCCGCTGGACGAACTTGGCGCCGCGGCCTTCGGGCGGGTATTTTTGGCCGCTGCTATGCCCGCACCCTATTTTCGGCACACGGAGGTGACTCGCAAAGTCTCGCGCCATTCCGAGTCCGGCGGACGAAGTTGGCCAGCCGCACCCCCCAAGGCTATAGCCCACCCGTTTTTGTGGCCTTTTTCCGCTGGACGAACTTGGCGCCGCGGCCTTCGGGCGGGTATTTTTGGGCGCGGCTGTGCCCGCGGCCTATTTTTGGCACACGGAGATGCCTCGCAAAGTCTCGCGCCATTCCGAGTCCGGCGGACGAAGTTGGCCAGCCCCACCCCCCAAGGCTATAGCGCACCCGTTTTTGGGGCCTTTTTCCGCTGGACGAACCTGGCGCCGCGGCCTTCGGGCGGGTATTTTTAGTTGCGCCTGTGCCCACATCCTATTTTTGGTACACGGAGGCGCCTCGCAAAGTCTCGCGCCATTCCGAGTCCAGCGGACGAAGTTAGCACGCCCCACCCCCCAAGGCTATAGCCCACCCGTTTTTGTGGCCTTTTTCCGCTGGACGAACTTGGCGCCGCGGCCTTCGGGCGGGTATTTTTGGGTACGGCCGTGCCTGCGGCCTATTTTTGGTACACGGAGGCGCCTCGCAAAGTCTCGCGCCATTCCGAGTCCGGCGGACGAAGTTGGCCAGCCCCACCCCCAAAGGCTATAGGCCACCCGTTTTTGTAACCTTTTTCCGCTGGACGAACTTGGCGCCGCGGCCTTCGGGCGGGTATTTTTGGCCGCGGCTATGCCCGCACCCTATTTTCGGCACACGGAGGTGACTCGCAAAGTCTCGCGCCATTCCGAGTCCGGCGGACGAAGTTGGCCAGCCGCACCCCCCAAGGCTATAGCCCACCCGTTTTTGTGGCCTTTTTCCGCTGGACGAACTTGGCGCCGCGGCCTTCGGGCGGGTATTTTTGGGCGCGGCTGTGCCCGCGGCCTATTTTTTGGCACACGGAGGTGCCTCGCAGAGTCTCGCGCCATTCCGAGTCCGGCGGGACGAAGTTGGCCAGCCCCACCCCCCAAGGCTATAGCCCACCCGTTTTTGTGGCCTTTTTCCGCTGGACGAACTTCGCGCCGCGGCCTTCGGGCGGGTATTTTTGGGCGCGGCTGTGCCCGGGGCCTATTTTTGGCACACGGAGGCCGCTCGCAAAGTCTCGCGCTATTCCGAGTCCGGCGGACGAAGTGGGCCAGCCCCACCCCCCAAGGGTATAACACACCCGTTTTTGTGGCCTTTTTCCGCTGGACGAACTTGGCGCCACGGCCTTCGGGCGGTTATTTTTGGGCGCGGCTGTGCCCAGGGCCTATTTTTGGCACACGGAGGCCGCTCGCAAAGTCTCGCGCCATTCCGATTCCGGCGGACGAAGTTGTCCAGCCCCACCCCCCCAAGGCTATAGCCCACCCGTTTTTGTGGCCTTTTTCCGCTGGACGAACTTGGCGCCCCGGCCTTCGGGCGGGTATTTTTGGGCGCGGCTGTGCCCGGGGCCTATTTTTGGCACACGGAGGCCGCTCGCAAAGTCTCGCGCCATTCCGAGTCCGGCGGACGAAGTTGGCCAGCCCCACCCCCCAAGGCTATAGCTCACCCGTTTTTGTGGCCTATTTCCGCTGGACGAATTTGGCGCCCCGGCCTTCGGGCAGTTATTTTTGGGCGCGGTTGTGCCCGGGGACTATTTTTGGCACGCGGAGGCCGCTCCCAAAGTCTCGCGCCATTCCCAGTCCGGCGGACGAAGTTGGCAAGCCCCACCCCCCAAGGCTATAGCCCACCCTTTTTTGTGGCCTTTTTCCGCTGGACGAACTTGGCGCCGCGGCCTTCGGGAGGTTATTTTTTGGCGCGGCTGTGCCCATGGCCTATTTTTTGGCACACGGAGGCCGCTCGTAAAGTCTCGCGCCATTCCGAGTCCGGCGGACGAAGTTGGCCAGCCCCACCCCCCAAGGCTATAGCCCACCCGTTTTTGTGGAATTTTTTTTCTGGACGAACTTGGCGCCCCGGCCTTCGGGCGGTTATTTTTGGGCGCGGCTGTGCCCGGGGCCTATTTTTGCCACACGGAGGCCGCTCACAAAGTCTCGCACCATTCCAAGTCCGGCGGACGAAGTTGGCCAGCCCCACCCCCCAAGGCTATAGCACACCCGTTTTTGTGGCCTTTTTCCTCTGGACGAACTTGGGGCCCCGGCCTTCGGGCGGTTATTTTTGGGCGCGGCTGTGTCCGGGGCCTATTTTTGGCACACGGAGGCCGCTCGCAAAGTCTCGCGCCATTCCGAGTCCGGCGGACGAAGATGGCCAGCCCCACCCCCCAAGGCTATAGCTCACCCGTTTTTGTGGCCTATTTCCGCTGGACGAATTTGGCGCCCCGGCCTTCGGGCAGTTATTTTTGGGCGCGGTTGTGCCCGGGGACTATTTTTGGCACGCGGAGGCCGCTCCCAAAGTCTCGCGCCATTCCCAGTCCGGCGGACGAAGTTGGCAAGCCCCACCCCCCAAGGCTATAGCCCACCCGTTTTTGTGGCCTTTTTCCGCTGGACGAACTTGGCGCCGCGGCCTTCGGGAGGTTATTTTTTGGCGCGGCTGTGCCCATGGCCTATTTTTGGCACACGGAGGCCGCTCGTAAAGTCTCGCGCCATTCCGAGTCCGGCGGACGAAGTTGGCCAGCCCCACCCCCCAAGGCTATAGCCCACCCGTTTTTGTGGAATTTTTTTTCTGGACGAACTTGGCGCCCCGGCCTTCGGGCGGTTATTTTTGGGCGCGGCTGTGCCCGGGGCCTATTTTCGCCACACGGAGGCCGCTCACAAAGTCTCGCACCATTCCAAGTCCGGCGGACGAAGTTGGCCAGCCCCACCCCCCAAGGCTATAGCACACCCGTTTTTGTGGCCTTTTTCCTCTCGATTTAACTTGGGGCCCCGGCCTTCGGGCGGTTATTTTTGGGCGCGGCTGTGTCCGGGGCCTATTTTTGGCACACGGAGGCCGCTCGCAAAGTCTCGCGCCATTCCGAGTCCGGCGGACGAAGTTGGCCAGCCCCACCCCCCAAGGCTATAGCACACCCGTTTTTGTGGCCTTTTTCCGCTGGACGAACTTGGCGCCCCGGCCTTCGGGCGGTTATTTTTGGGCGCGGCTGTGCCCGGGGCCTATTTTTGGCACACGGATGCCGCTCGCAAAGTCTCGCGCCATTCCGAGTCCGGCGGACGAAGTTGGCCAGCCCCAGCCCCCAAGGCTATAGCCCACCCGTTTTTGTGGCCTTTTTCCGCTGGACGAACTTGGCGCCCCGGCCTTCGGGCGGTTATTTTTCGGCGCGGCTATGCCCGGAGCCTATTGTTAGCACACGGAGGCCGCTCGCAAAGTCTAGCGCCATTCCGAGTCCGGCGGACAAAGTTGGCGAGCCCCACCCCCCAAGGCTATAGCCCACCCGTTTTTGTGGCCTTTTTCCGCTGGACGAAATTGGCGCCCCGGCCTTCGGGCGGTTATTTTTGGGCGCGGCTGTGCCCGCGGCCTATTTTTGGCACACAGAGGCCCCTCGCAAAGTCTCACGCCAGTCCGAGTCCGGCGGACGAAGTTGGCCAGCCCCACCCCCCAAGGCTATAGCCCACCCGTTTTTGTGGCCTTTTTCCGCTGGACGAACTTGGCGACCCGGCCTTCGGGCGTTTATTTTTGGGCGCGGCTGTGCCCGCGGCCTATTTTTGGCACAGGAGGCACCTCGCAAAGTCTCGCGCCATTCCGAGTCCGGCGGACGAAGTCGGCCACCCCACCCCCCAATACTATAGCTCACCCGTTTTTGTGGCCTTTTTCCGCTGGACGAAATTAGCGCCCCGGACTTCGGGCTGTTATTTTTGGGCGCGGCCGTGCCCGCGGCCTATTGTTGGCAGACAGAGGCCACTCGCAAAGTCTCGCGCCTTTCCGAGTCCGGCGGACTAAGTTGGCCAGCCCCTCCCCCCAAGGCTATAGCCCACCCGTTTTTGTGGCCTTTTTCCGCTGGACGAACTTGGCGCGCCGGCCTTCGGGCGGTTATTTTTCGGCGCGGCTGTGCCCGGAGCCTATTGTTAGCACACGGAGGCCGCTCGCAAAGTCTCGCGCCATTCCGAGTCCGGCGGACGAAGTTGGCCAGCCCCACCCCCCAAGGCTATAGCCCACCCGTTTTTGTGGCCTTTTTCCGCTGGACGAACTTGGCGACCCGGCCTTCGGGCGTTTATTTTTGGGCGCGGCTGTGCCCGAGGCCTATTTTTGGCACAGGAGGCACCTCGCAAAGTCTCGCGCCATTCCGAGTCCGGCGGACGAAGTTGGCCACCCCACCCCCCAAGACTATAGCCCACCCGTTTTTCTGGCCTTTTTCCGCTGGACGAACTTAGCGCCCCGGACTTCGGGCGGTTATTTTTGGGCGCGGCCGTGCCCGCGGCCTATTGTTGGCACACAGAGGCCACTCGCAAAGTCTCGCGCCATTCCGAGTCCGGCGGACGAAGTTGGCCAGCCCCAGCCCCCAAGGCTATAGCCCACCCGTTTTTGTGGCCTTTTTCCGCTGGACGAACTTGGCGCGCCGGCCTTCGGGCGGTTATTTTTCGGCGCGGCTGTGCCCGGAGCCTATTGTTAGCACACGGAGGCCGCTCGCAAAGTCTCGCGCCATTCCGAGTCCGGCGGACGAAGTTGGCCAGCCCCACCCCCCAAGGCTATAGCCCACCCGTTTTTGTGGCCTTTTTACGCTGGACGAACGTGGCGCCCCGGCCTTCGGGCGGTTATTTTTGGGCGCGGCTGTGCCCGGGGATTATTTTTGGCACACGGAGGCCGCTCGAAAAGTCTCGCGCCATTCCGAGTCCGCCGGACGAAGTTGGCCAGCCCCACCCCCCAAGGCTATAGCCCACCCGTTTTTGTGGCCTTTTTCCGCTGGACGAACTTGGCGCCCCGGCCTTCGGGCGGTTAATTTTGGGCGCGGCTGTACCCGGGGACTATTTTAGCACACGGAGGCCGCTCGCAAAGTCTCGCACCATTCCGAGTCCGGCGGAAGAAGTTGGCCAGCCCCACCCCCCCAAGGCTATAGCCCACCCGTTTTTGTGGCCTTTTTCCGCTGGACGAAGTTGGCGCCCCGGCCTTCGGGCGGTTCTTTTTGGGCGCGGCTGTGTCCGGGGCCTATTTTTGGCACACGGAGGCCACTCGCAAAGTCTCGCGCCATTCCGAGTCCGGCGGACGAAGTTGGCCAGCCCCACCCCCCCAAGGCTATAGCCCACCCGTTTTTGTGGCCTTTTTCCGCTGGACGAACTTGGCGCCCCGGCCTTCGGGCGGTTATTTTTGGGCGCGGCTGTGCCCGGGGCCTATTTTTGGTACACGGAGGCCGCTCGCAAAGTCTCGCGCCATTCCGAGTCCGGCGGACGAAGTTGGCCAGCCCCACCCCCCCAAGGCTATAGCCCACCCGTTTTTGTGGCCTTTTTCCGCTGGACGAACTTGGCGCCCCGGCCTTCGGGCGGTTATTTTTGGGCGCGGCTGTACCCGGGGCCTATTGTTAGCACACGGAGGCCGCTCGCAAAGCCTCGCACCATTCCGAGTCCAGCGGACGAAGTTGGCCAGCCCCACCCCCCAAGGCTATAGCCCACCCGTTTTTGTGCCTTTTTCCGCTGGACGAACTTGGCGCCCTGGCCTTCGGGCGGTTATTTTTGGGTGAGGCTGTGTCCGGGGCCTATTTTTGGTACACGGAGGCCGCTCGCAAAGTCGCCTGCCATTCCGAGTCCGGCGGACGAAGTTGGCCAGCCCCACCCCCCAAGGCTATATCCCTCCCGTTTTTGTGGCCTTTTTCCGCTGGACGAACCTGGCGCCCCGGCCTTCGGGCGGTTATTTTTGGTCACGGCTGTGCCCGGGGCCTATTTTTGGCACGGAGGCCGCTCGCAAAGTCTCGCTCCATTCCGAGTCCGGCGGACGAAGTTGGCCAGCCCCTCCCCCCAAGGCTATAGCCCACCCGTTTTTTGGCCATTTTTCCGCGGGACGAGCTTGGCGACCCGGCCTTCGGGCGGTTATTTTTGGGCGCGGCTGTGTCCGCCGCCTATTTTTGGCACGCGGAGGCCATTCGCATAGTCTCGCCCCATTCCGACCCCGGCGGACGAAGTCGGCCAGCCCCTCCCCCCAAGGCTATAGCCCACCCGTTTTTTGGCCATTTTTCCGCTGGGGGGTTTGGGCGCAACGACCTTCGGGGGGTTATTTTTGGGCGCGGCTGTGCCCGCGGCCTATTTTTGGCACGCGGAGGCCGCTCGCAAAGTCTCGCCCCATTCCGAGTCCGGCGGACGAAGGTGGCCAGCCCCTCCCCCCAAGGCTATAGCCCACCCGTTTTTTGATCATTTTTCCGCGGGGGGGTTTGGGCGCGCCAACTTTCGGGCGGTTATTTTTGGGCGCGGCTGTGCCCGCGGCCTACTTTTTGCACGCGAAGGCCGCTCCCAAAGTCTCGCCCCATTCCGAGTCCGGCGGACAAACTTGGCCAGCCCCACCCCCCAAGGCTATAGCCCACCCGTTTTTTGGCCATTTTTCCGCTGGACGAACTTGGCGCCCTGGCCTTTGGGAGGTTATTTTTGGGCGCGGCTGTGCCCGTGGCCTATTTTTGGCACGCGGAGGCCGCTCCCAAAGTCTCGCCCCATTCCGAGTCCGGCGGACAAACTTGGCCAGCCCCTCCCCCCAAGGCTATAGCCCACCCATTTTTTGGCCATTTTTCCGCTGGACGAACTTGGCGCCCTGGCCTTCGGGCAGTTATTTTTGGGCGCGGCTGTGCCCGCGGCCTATTTTTGGGTCGCGGAGGCCGCTCGAAAAGTCTCGCCCCATTCCGAGTCCGGCGGACAAACTTGGCCAGCCCCTCCCCCCAAGGCTATAGCCCACCCATTTTTTGGCCATTTTTCCGCTGGAAGAACTTGGCGCCCCGGCCTTCGGGCAATTATTTTTGGGCGCGGCCATGCCCGCTGCCTATTTTTGGCACACGGAGGCCGCTCGCAAAGTCTCGACCCATTCCGAGTCCGGCGGACGAAGTGGGCCAGCCCCTCCCCCCAAGGCTATAGCCCACCCGTTTTTTGGCCATTTTTCCGCTGGGGGGTTTGGGCGCGCCGACCTTTGGGCGGTTATTTTTGGGCACGGTTGTGCCCGCGGCCTATTTTTGGCACGCGGAGGCCACTCGCAAAGTCTTGCCCCATTCCGAGTACGGCGGACGAAGTTGGCCTGCCCCTCCCCCCAAGGCTATAGCCCACCCGTTTTTTGGCCATTTTTCCGCTGGACGAAATTGGCGCCCCGGCCTTCGGGCGGTTATTTTTGGGCGCGGCTGTGCCCGCGGCCTATTTTTGGCACACGGAGGCCCCTCGCAAAGTCTCACGCCATTCCGAGTCCGGCGGACGAAGTTGGCCAGCCCCACCCCCCAAGGCTATAGCCCACCCGTTTTTGTGGCCTTTTTCCGCTGGACGAAATTAGCGCCCCGGACTTCGGGCGGTTATTTTTGGGCGCGGCCGTGCCCGCGGCCTATTGTTGGCACACAGAGGCCACTCGCAAAGTCTCGCGCCTTTCCGAGTCCGGCGGACTAAGTTGGCCAGCCCCTCCCCCCAAGGCTATAGCCCACCCGTTTTTTGGCCATTTTTTCGCTGGACGAACTTGGCGCCCCGGCCTTCGGGCGGTTATTTTTGGGCGCGGCTGTGCCTGCAGCCTATTTTTGGCACGCGGAGGCCGATCGCAAAGTCTCGTCCCATTCCGAGTCCGGCGGACGAAGTTGGCCAGCCCCTCCCCCCAAGGCTATAGCCCACCCGTTTTTTGGCCATTTTTCCGCTGGACGAACTTGGCGCCCCGGCCTTCGGGCGGTTATTTTTGGTCGCGGCTGTGCCCGCGGCCTATTTTTGGCACACGGAGGCCCCTCGAGAAAGTCTCGTACCATTCCGAGTCCAGCGGATGAAGTTGGCCAGCCCCACCCCCCAAGGCTATAGCCCATCCGTTGTTGTGGCCTTTTTCCGCTGGACGAATTGGCGCCCCGGCCTTCGGGAGGTTATTTTTGGGCGCGGCTGTGCCCGCGGCCTATTTTTGGCACACGGAGGCCGCTCACAAAGTCTCGCCCCATTCCGAGTCCGGCGGACGAAGTTGGCCAGCCCCACCCCCCAAGGCTATAGCCCACCCGTTTTTGTGGCCTTTTTCCGCTGGACGAACTTGGCGCCCCGGCCTTCGGGCGGTTATTTTTGGGCGCGGTTGTGCCCGCGGCCTATGTTTGGCACACAGAGGTGCCTCGCAAAGTCTCGTGCCATTCCGAGTCCGGCGGACGAAGTGGGCCAGCCCCACCCCCCAAGGCTATAGCCCACCCGTTTTTGTGGCCTTTTTCCGTTGGAGGAACTTGGCGCCCCGGCCTTCGGGCTGTATTTTTCGGCGCGGCTGTGGCCGCGGCCTATTTTTGGTACACGGAGGCGCCTCGCAAAGTCTCGCGCCTTTCTGAGTCCGGCGGACGAAGTTGGCCAGCCCCACCCCCCAAGGCTATAGCCCACCCGTTTTTGTGGCCTTTTTCCGATAGACGAACTTGGCGCCCCGGCCTTCGGGCGGGTATTTTTGGGCACGGCCGTGCCCGCGGCCTATGTTTGGCACACGGAGGTGCCTCGCAAAGTCTCGTGCCATTCTGAGTCCGGCGGACGAAGTTGGCCAGCCCCACCTCCCAAGGCTATAGCCCACCCGTTTTTGTGGCCTTTTTCCGCTGGACGAACTTGGCGCCCCAGCCTTCGGGCGGGTATTTTTGGGCGCGGCCGTGCCCGCGGCCTATGTTTGGCACAGGGAGGTGCCTCGCAAAGTCTCGTGCCATTCTGAGTCCGGCGGACGAAGTTGGCCAGCCCCACCTCTTAAGGCTATAGACCACCCGTTTTTGTGGCCTTTTTCCGCTGGACGAACTTGGCGCCCCGGTCTTTGGGCTGTATTTTTGGGCGCGGCTGTGGCTGCTGGCTATTTTTGTCACACGGAGGTGCCTCGCAAAGTCTCGCGCCTTTCCGAGTCCTGCGGACGAAGTTGGCCAGCCCCACCCCCGAAGGCTATAGCCCACCCGTTTTTGTGGCCTTTCTCCGCTGGACGAACTTGGCGCCCCGGCCTTCGGGCGGGTATTTTTTGGTGCGGCTGTGCCCACGGCCTATTTTTGGCACACGGAGGCGCCTCGCAAAGTCTCGCGCCATTCCGAGTCCGGCGGACGAAGTCAGCCAGCCCCACCCCCCAAGGCTATAGCCCACCCGTTTTTGTGGCCTTTTTCCGCTGGACGGACTTGGCGCCCCGGCCTTCGGGCGGTTATTTTTGGGCGCGGCCGTGCCCGCGGCCTATGTTTGGCACACGGAGGTGTCTCGCAATATCTCGTACCATTCCGAGTCCGGCGGACGAAGTGGGCCAGCCCCACCCCCCAAGGCTATAGCCCACCCGTTTTTGTGGCCTTTTTCCGCTGGACGGACTTGGCGCCCCGGCCTTCGGGCGGTTATTTTTTGGCGCGGCTGTGCCCGCGGCCTATTTTTGGCACACAGAGGCCCCTCGCAAGGTCTCGCGCCATTCCGAGTCCGGCGGACGAAGTTGGCCAGCCCCACCCCCCAAGGCTATAGCCCACCCGTTTTTGTGGCCTTTTTCCGCTGGACGGACTTGGCGCCCCGGCCTTCGTGCGGTTATTTTTGGGCGCGGCTGTGCCCGCGACCTATTTTTGGCACACAGAGGGCCCTCACAACGTCTCACGCCATTCCGAGTCCGGCGGACGAAGTTGGCCAGCCCCACCCCCCAAGGCTATAGCCCACCCGTTTTTGTGGCCTTTTTCCGTTGGACGAACTTGGCGCCCCGGCCTTCGGGCGGTTATTTTTGTGCGCGGCTGTGCCCACGACCTATTTTTGGCACACGGAGGCACCTCGCAAAGTCTCACGCCATTCCTAGTCGGGCGGACGAAGTTGGCCAGCCCCACCCCCCAAGGCTATAGCCCACCCGTTTTTGTGGCCTTTTTCCACTGGACGAACTTGGCGCCCCGGCCTTCGGGCGGTTATTTTTGGGCGCGGCTGTGCCCACGGACTATCTTTGGCACACGGAGGCCCGTCGTAAAGTCTCGCGCCATTCCGAGTCCGGTGGACGGAGTGGGCCAGCCCCACCCCCCAAGGCTATAGCCCACCCGTTTTTGTGGCCTTTTTCCGCTGCACGGACTTGGCGCCCCGGCCTTCGGGCGGTTATTTTTGGGCGCGGCTGTGCCCGCGGCCTACTTTTGGCACACAGAGGCCCCTCGCAAGGTCTCGCGCCATTCCGAGTCCGGCGGACGAAGTTGGCCAGCCCCACCCCCCAAGGCTAAAGCCCACCCGTTTTTGTGGCCTTTTTCCGCTGGACGGACTTGGCGCCCCGGCCTTCGGGCGGTTATTTTTGGGCGCGGCTGTGCCCGTGACCTAGTTTTGGCACACAGAGGGCCCTCGCAAAGTCTCGCGCCATTCCGAGTCCGGCGGACGTAGTCGGCCAGCCCCACCCCCCAAGGCTATAGCCCACCTGTTTTTGTGGCCTTTTTCCGTTGGACGAACTTGGCGCCCCGGCCTTCGGGCTGTTATTTTTGGGCGCGGCTGTGCCCGCGGCCTATTTTGGTACACGGAGGCCCCTCGCAAAGTTACGCACCATTCCGAGTCCGGCGGACGAAGTGGGCCACCCCCACCCCCCAACGCTATAGCCCACCCGTTTTTGTGGCCTTTTTCCACTGGACGAACTTGGCGCCCCGGCCTTCGGGCGGTTATTTTTGGGCGCGGCTGTGCTCGCGGACTATTTTTGGCACACGGAAGCCCCTCGCAAAGTCTCGCGCCTTTCCGAGTCCGGCGGATGAAGTTGGCCAGCCCCACCCCCCAAGGCTATAGCCCACCCGTTTATTGGCCATTTTTTCGCAGGGGGGTTTGCGCGCGCCGACCTTCGGGGGTTTATTTTTGGGCGTGGCTGTACCCGTGGCCTATTTTTGGCACACGGAGGCCGCTCGAAAAGTCTCGCCCCATTCCGCGTCCGGCGGACGAAGTCGGCCAGCCCCTCCCCCCAAGGCTATAGCCCACCCGTTTTTTGGCCATTTTTCCGCTGGAGGAACTTGGCGACCCGGCCTTCGGGTGGTTATTTTTGGGCGCGGCTGTGCCCGCGGCCTATTTTTGGCACACGGAGGCCGCTCGCAAAGTATCGCCCCATTCCGAGTCCGGCGGACGAAGTGGGCCAGCCCCTCCCCCCAAGGCTATAGCCCACCCGTTTTTTGGCCATTTTTCCGCTGGACGAACTTGGCGCCCCGGCCTTCGGGCGGGTATTTTTGGGCGCGGCTGTGTCCGCGGCCTATTTTTCGCACGCGGAGGCCGCTCGCAAAGTCTCGCCCCCTTCCGAGTCCGGCGGACGAAGTTGGCCAGCCCCTCCCCCCAAGGCTATAGCCCACCCGTTTTTTGGCCATTTTTCCGCTGGACGAACTTGGCGCCTTGGCCTTCGGGCAGTTATTTTTGGGCGCGGCTGTGCCCGCGGTCTATTTTTAGTACGTGGAGGCTGCTCGCAAAGTCTCGCCACATTCCGAGTCCGGCGGACGAAGTTGGCCAGCCCCTCCCCCCAAGGCTATAGCCACCCGTTTTTTGGCCATTTTTCCGCTGGACGAACTTGGCGCCCCGGCCTTCGGGCAGTTATTTTTTGGCGCGGCTGTGCCCGCGGCCTATTTTTGGTACGTGGAGGATGCTCGCAATGTCTCGCCCCATTCCGAGTCCGGTGGACGAAGTTGGCCAGCCCCTCCCCCCAAGGCTATAGCCCACCCGTTTTTTGGCCATTTTTCCGCTGGGGGGTTTGGGCGCGCCGACCTTCGGGGGGTTATTTTTGGGCGCGGCTGTTTCCGTAGCCTATGTTTACCATGCGGAGTCCACTCGCAATGTCTCGTCCCATTCCGAGTCCGGCGGATGAAGTTGGCCAGCCACTCCCCCCAAGGCTATAGCCCACCCGTTTTTTGGCCATTTTTCCACTGGACGAACTTGGCGCCCCGGCCTTCGGGCAGTTATTTTTTGGCGCGGCTTTGTCCGCGGCCTATTTTTGGAATGCGGAGGCTACTCGAAAAGTCTCGCCCTATTCCGAGTCCGACGGACGCAGTTGGCCAGCCCCTCCCCCCAAGGCTATTGCCCACCCGTTTTTTGGCCATTTTTCCGCTGAACAAACTTCGCACCCCGGCCTTCGGGCGGTTATTTTTGGGCGCGGCTGTGCCCTCGGCCTATTTTTGGCACGCGGAGGCCGATCACAAAGTCTGGCCCCATTCCGAGTCCGGCGGACGAAGTTGGCCAGCCCCTCCCCCCAAGGCTATCGCCCACCTGTTTTTTGGCCATTTTTCCGCTGGACGAACTTCGCGCCCCGGCCTTCGGGCAGTTATTTTTGGGCACGGCTGTGCCCGCGGCCTATTTTTGGCACGCGGAGGCCGTTCGCAAAGTCTCGCCCCATTCCGAGTCCGGCGGACGAAGTGGGCCAGCCCCTCCCCTCAAGGCTATAGCCCATCTTTTTTGGGCACGGCTGTGCCCGCGGCCTATTTTTGGCACGCTGAGGCCGATCGCAAAGTCTGGCCCCATTCCGAGTCCGGCGGACGAAGTTGGCCAGCACCTCCCCCCAAGACTATAGCCCAACCGTTTTTTGGCCATTTTTCCGCTGAACGAACTTCGCGCCCCGGCCTTCGAGCAGTTATTTTTGAGCGCGGCTGTGCCCGCGGCCTATTTTTGCCACGCGGAGGCCGATCGCAAAGTCTGGCCCCATTCCGAGTCCGGCGGACGAAGTTGGCCAGCCCCTCCCCCCAAGGCTATCGCCCACCTGTTTTTTGGCCATTTTTCCGCTGGACGAACTTCGCGCCCCGGCCTTCGGGCAGTTATTTTTGGTCGCGGCTGTGCCCGCGGCCTATTTTTGGCACGCGGAGGCCGTTCGCAAAGTCTCGCCCCATTCCGAGTCCGGCGGACGAAGTGGGCCAGCCCCTCCCCCCAAGGCTATAGCCCATCTTTTTTGGGCGCGGCTGTGCCCGCGGCCTATTTTTGGCACGCGGAGGCCGTTCGCAAAGTCTCGCCCCATTCCGAGTCCGGCGGACGAAGTGGGCCAGCCCCTCCCCCCAAGGCTATAGCCCATCTTTTTTGGGCGCGGCTGTGCCCGCGGCCTATTTTTGGCACGCGGAGGCCGATCGCAAAGTCTGGCCCCATTCCGAGTCCGGCGGACGAAGTTGGCCAGCCCCTCCCCCCAAGACTATAGCCCACCCATTTTTTGGCCATTTTTCCGCTGAACGAACTTCGCGCCCCGGCCTTCGGGCGGTTATTTTTGGGCGCGGCTGTGCCCGCGGCCTACTTTTGGCACGCGGTGGCCGATCGCAAAGTCTGGCCCCATTCCGAGTCCGGCGGACGAAGATGGCCAGCCCCTCCCCCCAAGGCTATCGCCCACCTGTTTTTTGGCCATTTTTCCGCTGGACGAACTTGGCGCCCCGGCTTTCGGGCAGTTATTTTTGGGCGCGGCTGTGCCCGCGGCCTATTTTTGGCACGCGGCGGCCACTTGCAAAGTCTCGTCCCATTCCGAGTCCGGCGGACGAAGTTGGCCAGCCCATCCCCCCAAGACTATATCCCACCCGTTTTTTGGCCATTTTCCCGCTGGACGAACTTCGCGCCCCGTCCTTCGGGCGGTTATTTTTGGGCGCGGCTGTGCCCGCGGCCTATTTTTAGCACGCGGAGGCCGCTCGCAAAGTCTCGCCCCATTCCGAGTCCGGCGGACGAAGTTGGCCAGCCCCTCCCCCCAAGACTATAGCCCACCCGTTTTTTGGCCATTTTTCCGCTGGACGAACTTGCGCCACGGCCTTGGGGGGGTTATTTTTGGGCGCAGCTGTGCCCGCGGCCTATTTTTGGTACGCGGAGTCCACTCACAAAGTCTTGCCCCATTCCGAGTTCGGCGGAGGAAGTTGGCCAGCCCCTCCCCCCAAGGCTATAGCCCACCCATTTTTTGGCCATTTTTCCGCTGGACGAACTTGATGCCCCGGCCTTCGGGCAGTTATTTTTGGGCGCGGCTGTACCCGCGGCCTATTTTTGGGACGCGTAGGCCGCTCGCAAAGTCTCGCCCTATTCCGAGTCCGGCGGACGAAGTTGGCCAGCCCCTCCCCCCAAGGCTATAGCCCACCCGTTTTTTGGGCATTTTTCCGCTGGACGAACTTGGCGCCCCGGCCTTCGGGGGGTTATTTTTGGGCGCGGCTGTGCCCGCAGCCTATTTTTGGCATGCGGAGATGCTCGCAAAGTCTCGCCCCATTCTGAGTCCGGCGGACGAAGTTGGCCAGCCCCTCCCCCCAAGGCTATAGCCCACCCGTTTTTTGGCCATTTTTCCGCTGGACGAACTTGCGCCACGGCCTTGGGGGGGTTATTTTTGGGCGCAGCTGTGCCCGCGGCCTATTTTTGGCACGCCGAGTCCGCTCACAAAGTCTCACCCCATTCCGAGATCGGCGGAGGAAGTTGGCCAGCCCCTCCCCCCAAGGCTATAGCCCACCCGTTTTTTGGCCATTTCTCCGCTGGACGAACTTGATGCCCCGGCCTTCGGGCGGTTATTTTTTAGCGCGGCTGTACCCGCGGCCTATTTTTGGGACGCGTAGGCCGCTCGCAATGTCTCGCCCTATTCCGAGTCCGGCGGACGAAGTTGGCCAGCCCCTCCCCCCAAGGCTATAGCCCACCCGTTTTTTGGGCATTTTTCCGCTGGACGAACTTGGCGCCCCGGCCTTCGGGGGGTTATTTTTGGGCGCGGCTGTGCCCGCAGCCTATTTTTGGCACGCGGAGGCCGCTCGCAGAGTCTCGCCCCATTCCGAGTCCGGCGGACGAAGTTGGCCAGCCCCTCCCCCCCAGGCTATAGCCCAACCATTTTTGTGGCCTTTTCCCGCTGGACGAACTTGGTGCCGCGGCCTTCGGGCGGTTATTTTTGGGCACGGCTGTACCCACGGCCTATTTTTGGCACACGGCGGCGCCTCACAAACTCTCGCGCCATTCCGAGTCCAGCGGACGAATTGGGCCGGCCCCACCCCCCGAGGCTATAGCCCACCTGTTTTTGTGGCCTTTTTCCGCTGGACGAACTTGGCGCCGCGGCCTTCGTTCGGGTATTTTTGGGCGCGGCTGTGCCCGCGGCCTTTTTTTGGTACACGGAGGCGCCTCACAAAGTCTCGTACAATTCCGAGTCCGGCGGACGAAGTTGGCCAGCCCCACCCCCCAAGGCTATAGCCCACCCGTTTTTGTGGCCTTTTTCCGCTGGACGAACTTGGTGCCGCGGCCTTCGGGCGGGTATTTTTGGGCGCGGCTGTACCCACGGCCTACTTTTGGCACACGGCGGCGCCTCACAAAGTCTCGCGCCATTCCGAGTCCGGCGGACGAAGTGGGCCGGCCCCACCCCCCGAGGCTATAGCCCACCCGTTTTTGTGGCCTTTTTCCGCAGGACGAACTTGGCGCCGCGGCCTTCGGGCGGGTATTTTTGGGCGCGGCTGTGCCCGCGGCCTATTTTTGGCACACGGAGGCGCCTCGCAAAGTCTCGCTCCATTCCGAGTCCGGCGGACGAAGTTGGCCAGCCCCACCCCCCAAGGCTATAGCCCACCCGTTTTTGTGGCCTTTTTCCGCTGGACGAACTTGGCGGTGCGGCCTTCGGGCGGGGAATTTTGGGCGCGGCTGTGCCCGCCGCCTACTTTTGCCACACAGAGGCACCTCGCAAAGTCTCACGCCATTCCGAGTCCGGCGGACGAAGTTGGCCAGCCCCACCCCCCAAGGCTATAGCCCACCCGTTTTTGTGGCCTTTTTCCGCTGGACGAACTTGGCTCTGCGGCCTTCGGGAGGGTATTTTTGGTCGCGGCTGTGACCGCGGCCTATTTTTGGCACACGGAGGCGCCTCGTAAAGTCTCCCACCATTCCGAGTCCCGCGGACGAAGTTGGCCAGCCCCACCCCCCAAGGCTATAGCCCACCCGTTTTTGTGGCCTTTTTCCGCTGGACGAACTTGGCGCCGCGGCCTTCGGGCGGGTATTTTTGGGCGAGGCAGTGCCCACGGCCTGTTTTTGTCACACGGCGGCTCCTCACAAAGTCTCGCGCCATTCCGAGTCCGGCGGACGAAGTGGGCCGGCCCCACCCCCCGAGGCTATAGCCCACCCGTTTTTGTGGCCTTTTTCCGCTGGACGAACTTGGCGCCGCGGGCTTCGGGCGGGTATTTTTGGGCGCGGCTGTACGTACGGCCTATTTTTGGCACACGGCAGCGCCTCACAAAGTCTCGCGCCATTCCGAGTCCGGCGGAAGAAGTGGGCCTGCCCCACCCCCCGAGGCTATAGCCCACCAGTTTTTGTGGCCTTTTTCCGCTGGACGAACTTGGCGCCGCAGCCTTCGGGCCACTATTTTTGGGCGCGGCTGTGCCCGCGGCCAAATTTTGGCACACTGAGGCACCTCGCAAAGTCTCGTGCCATTCCGAGTCCGGCGGACGAAGTTGGCCAGCCCCACCCCCCGAGGCTATAGCCAACCCGTTTTTGTGGCCTTTTTCCGCTGGACGAACTTGGCGCCGCGGCCTTCGGGCGGGTATTTTTGTGCGTGGCTCTGCCCGCCGCCTATTTTTGGCACACGGAGGCGCCTCGCAAAGTCTCGCGCCATTCCGAGTCCGGCTGACGAAGTTGGCCAGCCCCACCCCCCAAGGCTATAGCCCACCCGTTTTTGTGGCCTTTTTCCGCTGGACGATTTTGGCGCCGCGGCCTTCGGGCGGGTATTTTTGGGCGCGGCTGTGTCCGCCGCCTATTTTTGGCACACGGAGGTGCCTTGCAAAGTCTCGCGCCATTCCGAGTCCGGCTGACGAAGTTGGCCAGCCCCACCCCCCAAGGCTATAGCCCACCCGTTTTTGTGGCCTTTTTCCGCTGGACGAACTTGGCGCCCCGGCCTTCGGGCGGGTATTTTTGGGCGAGGCAGTACCCACGGCCTGTTTTTGGCACACGGCGGCTCCTCGCAAAGTCTCGTACCATTCCGAGTCCGGCGGACGAAGTGGGCCGGCCCCACCCCCCGAGGCTATAGCCCACCCGTTTTTGTGGCCTTTTTCCGCTGGACGAACTTGGTGCCGCGGCCTTCGGGCGGGTATTTTTCGGCGCGGCTGTATCCACGGCCTATTTTTGGCACACGGCGGCGCCTCACAAACTCTCGCGCCATTCCGAGTCCGGCGGACGAAGTGGGCCGGCCCCACCCCCCGAGGCTATAGCCCACCCGTTTTTGTGGCCTTTTTCCGCTGGACGAACTTGGCGCCGCGGCCTTCGGGCGGGTATTTTTGGGCGAGGCAGTACCCACGGCCTGTTTTTGGCACACGGCGGCTCCTCGAAAAGTCTCGCACCATTCCGAGTCCGGCGGACGAAGTGGGCCGGCCCCACCCCCCGAGGCTATAGCCCACCCGTTTTTGTGGCCTTTTTCCGCTGGACGAACTTGGCGCCGCGGCCTTCGGGCGGGTATTTTTGGGCGCGGCTGTGCCCGCGGCCTATTTTTGGCACACGGAGGCGCCTCGCAAAGTCTCGCTCCATTCCGAGTCCGGCGGACGAAGTTGGCCAGCCCCACCCCCAAAGGCTATAGCCCACCCATTTTTGTGGCCTTTTTCCGCTGGACGAACTTGGCGGTGCGGCCTTCGGGCGGGGAATTTTGGGCGCGGCTGTGCCCGCCGCCTACTTTTGGCACACGGAGGCGCCTCGCAAAGTCTCCCACCATTCCGAGTCCCGCGGGCGAAGTTGGCCAGCCCCACCCCCCAAGGCTATAGCCCACCCGTTTTTGTGGCCTTTTTCCGCTGGACGAACTTGGCGCCGCGGCCTTCGGGCGGGTATTTTTGTGCGTGGCTCTGCCCGCCGCCTATTTTTGGCACACGGAGGCGCCTCGCAAAGTCTCGCACCATTCCGAGTCCGGCGGACGAAGTGGGCCAGCCCCACTCCCGAAGGCTATAGCCCAGCCGTTTTTTTGGCCTTTTTCCGCTGGACGAACTTGGCGCCGCGGCCTTCAGGGGGGTATTTTTGGGCGCGGCTGTGCCCGTGGCCTATTTCTGGCACACGGAGGCGCCTCGTAAAGTCTCGCGCCATTCCGAATCCCGCGGACGAAGTTGGTCAGCCCCACCCCCAAGGCTATAGCCCACCCGTTTTTGGGGCCTTTTTCCGCTGGACGAAGTTGGTGCCGCGGCCTTCGGGCGGGTATTTTTGGGCGCGGCTGTACCCACGGCCTACTTTTGTCACACGGCGGCGCCTCACAAAGTCTCGCGCCATTCCGAGTCCGGCGGACGAAGTGGGCCGGCCCCACCCCCCGAGGCTATAGCCCACCTGTTTTTGTGGCCTTTTTCCGCTGGACGAACTTGGCGCCGCGGCCTTCGGGCGGTTATTTTTGGGCGCGGCTGTGCCCGCGGACTATTTTTGGCACGCGGAGGCCACTCGCAAAGTCTCGCCCCATTCCGAGTCCGGCGGATGAAGTTGGCCATTTTTCCGCTTGGGGGTTTGGGCGCACCGACCTTCGGCCGGTTATTTTTGTCCGCGGCTGTGCCCGTGGCCTATTTTTGGAACGCGGAGGCCGCTCGCAAAGTCTCGCCCCATTCCGAGTCCGGCGGACGAAGTTGGCCTTCCCCTCCCCCCAAGTCTATAGCCCACCCGTTATTTGGTCATTTTTCCGCGGGACGAACTTGGCGACCCGGCCTTCGGGCGTTTATTTTTCGGTACGGCTGTGCCCGCGGCCTATTTTTGGCACGCGGAGGCCGTTCCCAAAGTCTCGCCCCATTCCGAGTCCGGCGGACGAAGTTGGCCAGCCCCTCCCCCCAAGGCTATAGCCCACCCGTTTTTGTGGAATTTTTTTTCTGGACGAACTTGGCGCCCCGGCCTTCGGCCGGTTATTTTTGGGCGCGGCTGTGCCCGGGGCCTATTTTCGGCACACGGAGGCCGCTCGCAAAGTCTCGCACCATTCCAAGTCCGGCGGACGAAGTTGGCCAGCCCCACCCCCCAAGGCTATAGCACACCCGTTTTTGTGGCCTTTTTCCGCTGGACGAACTTGGGGCCCCGGCCTTCGGGCGGTTATTTTTGGGCGCGGCTGTGTCCGGGGCCTATTTTTGGCACACGGAGGCCGCTCGCAAAGTCTCGCGCCATTCCGAGTCCGGCGGACGAAGTTGGCCAGCCCCACCCCCCAAGGCTATAGCACACCCGTTTTTGTGGCCTTTTTCCGCTGGACGAACATGGCGCCCCGGCCTTCGGGCGGTTATTTTTGGGCGCGGCTGTGCCCGGGGCCTATTTTTGGCACACGGAGGCCGCTCGCAAAGTCTCGCGCCATTCCGAGTCCGGCGGACGAAGTTGGCCAGCCCCAGCCCCCAAGGCTATAGCCCACCCGTTTTTGTGGCCTTTTTCCGCTGGACGAACTTGGCGCCCCGGCCTTCGGGCGGTTATTTTTCGGCGCGGCTGTGCCCGGAGCCTATTGTTAGCACACGGAGGCCGCTCGCAAAGTCTCGCGCCATTCCGAGTCCGGCGGACGAAGTTGGCCAGCCCCACCCCCCAAGGCTATAGCCCACCCGTTTTTGTGGCCTTTTTACGCTGGACGAACGTGGCGCCCCGGCCTTCGGGCGGTTATTTTTGGGCGCGGCTGTGCCCGGGGATTATTTTTGACACACGGAGGCCGCTCGAAAAGTCTCGCGCCATTTCGAGTCCGCCGGACGAAGTTGGCCAGCCCCACCCCCCAAGGCTATAGCCCACCCGTTTTTGTGGCCTTTTTCCGCTGGACGAACTTGGCGCCCCGGCCTTCGGGCGGTTATTTTTGGGCGCGGCTGTGCCCGCGGCCTATTTTTGGCACAGGAGGCGCCTCGCAAAGTCTCGCACCATTCCGAGTCCGGCGGACGAAGTTGGCCACCCCACCCCCAAAGACTATAGCCCACCCGTTTTTGTGGCCTTTTTCCGCTGGACGAACTTATCGCCCCGGACTTCGGGCGGTTATTTTTGGGCGCGGCTGTGCCCGCGGCCTATTTTTGGCAGAGGAGGCCCCTCGCAAAGTCTAGCGCCATTCCGAGTCCGGCGGACAAAGTTGGCCAACCCCACCCCCCAAGGCTATAGCCCACCCGTTTTTGTGGCCATTTTCCGCTGGACGAAATTGGCGCCCCGGCCTTCGGGCGGTTATTTTTGGGCGCGTCTGTGCCCGCGGCCTATTTTTGGCACACGGAGGCCCCTCGCAAAGTCTCGCGCCATTCCGAGTCCGCGGATTTGTTGGCCAGCCCCACCCCCCAAGGCTATAGCCCACCCGTTTTTGTGGCCTTTTTCCGCTGGACGAACTTGGCGACCCGGCCTTCGGGCGTTTATTTTTGGGCGCGGCTGTGCCCGCGGCCTATTTTTGGCACAGTAGGCACCTCGCAAAGTCTCGCGCCATTCCGAGTACGGCGGACGAAGTTGGCCACCCCACCCCCCAAGACTATAGCCCACCCGTTTTTGTGGCCTTTTTCCGCTGGACGAACTTAGCGCCCCGGACTTCGGGCAGTTATTTTTGGGCGCGGCCGTGCCCGCGGCCTATTGTTGGCACACAGAGGCCACTCGCAAAGTCTCGCGCCTTTCCGAGTCCGGCGGACGAAGTTGGCCAGCCCCAGCCCCCAAGGCTATAGCCCACCCGTTTTTGTGACCTTTTTCCGCTGGACGAACTTGGCGCGCCGGCCTTCGGGCGGTTCTTTTTCGGCGCGGCTGTGCCCGCAGCCTATTGTTAGCACACGGAGGCCGCTCGCAAAGTCTCGCGCCATTCCGAGTCCGGCGGACGAAGTTGGCCAGCCCCACCCCCCAAGGCTATAGCCCACCCGTTTTTGTGGCCTTTTTCCGCTGGACGAACTTGGCGACCCGGCCTTCGGGCGGTTATTTTTGGGCGCGGCTGTGCCCGCGGCCTATTTTTGGCACAGGAGGCACCTCGCAAAGTCTCGCGCCATTCCGAGTCCGGCGGACGAAGTTGGCCACCCCACCCCCCAAGACTATAGCCCACCCGTTTTTGTGGCCTTTTTCCGCTGGACGAACTTAGCGCCCCGGACTTCGGGCGGTTATTTTTGGGCGCGGCCGTGCCCGCGGCCTATTGTTGGCACACAGAGGCCACTCGCAAAGTCTCGCGCCATTCCGAGTCCGGCGGACGAAGTTGGCCAGCCCCAGCCCCCAAGGCTATAGCCCACCCATTTTTGTGGCCTTTTTCCGCTGGACGAACTTGGCGCGCCGGCCTTCGGGCGGTTATTTTTCGGCGCGGCTGTGCCCAGAGCCTATTGTTAGCACACGGAGGCCGCTCGCAAAGTCTCGCACCATTCCGAGTCCGGCAAACGAAGTTGGCCAGCCCCACCCCCCAAGGCTATAGCCCACCCGTTTTTGTGGCCTTTTTACGCTGGACGAACGTGGCGCCCCGGCCTTCGGGCGGTTATTTTTGGGCGCGGCTGTGCCCGGGGATTATTTTTGGCACACGGAGGCCGCTCGAAAAGTCTCGCGCCATTTCGAGTCCGCCGGACGAAGTTGGCCAGCCCCACCCCCCAAGGCTATAGCCCACCCGTTTTTGTGGCCTTTTTCCGCTGGACGAACTTGGCGCCCCGGCCTTCGGGCGGTTATTTTTGGGCGCGGCTGTGCCCGGGCCTATTTTTAGCACACGGAGGCCGCCTCGCAAAGTCTCGCACCATTCCGAGTCCGGCGGACGAAGTTGGCCAGCCCCACCCCCAAGGCTATCTCCCACCCGTTTTTGTGGCCTTTTTCTGCTTGGGATTTAACTTGGCGCCCGGCCTTCGGGCGGTTATTTTTGGCGCGGCTGTGCCCGCGGCCTATTTTTGGCACAGGAGGCCGCTCGCAAAGTCTCGCGCCATTCCGAGTCCGAGTCCGCGGACGAAGTTGGCCAGCCCCACCCCCAAGGCTATAGCCCACCCGTTTTTGTGGCCTTTTTCCGCTGGACGAACTTGGCGCCCCGGCCTTCGGGCGGTTATTTTTGGGCGCGGCTGTGCCCGCGGCCTATTTTTGGCACACGGAGGCCCCTCGCAAAGTCTCGCGCCATTCCGAGTCCGGCGGACAAAGTTGGCCAGCCCCACCCCCCAAGGCTATAGCCCACCCGTTTTTGTGGCCTTTTTCCGCTGGACGAACTTGGCGCCCCGGCCTTCGGGCGGTTATTTTTGGGCGCGCTGTGCCCGCGGCCTATTTTTGGCACACGGAGGCCCCTCGCAAAGTCTCGCGCCATTCCGAGTCCGGCGGACGAAGTTGGCCAGCCCCACCCCCCAAGGCTATAGCCCACCCGTTTTTGTGGCCTTTTTCCGCTGGACGAACTTGGCGCCCCGGCCTTCGGGCGGTTATTTTTGGGCGCGGCTGTGCCCGCGGCCTATTGTTGGCACACGGAGGCCGCTCGCAAAGTCTCGCGCTATTCCGAGTCCGGCGGACCTAGTTGGCGCTGACCCCACCCCCAAGTTAGCCACCCCACCCCCAAGGCTATAGCCCACCCGTTTTGTGTGGCCTTTTTCCGCTGGGCCGAACTTAGCGCCGGGCGGACTTCGGGCAGTTATTTTTGGCACCTGCTTTTGTGGCCTTTTTCCGCTGTGCCCGGGCGGCCTATTGTTATTTTTGGCACACGGAGGCCGCTCGCAAAGTCTCGCGCCATTCCGAGTCCGGCGGACGAAGTTGGCCAGCCCCACCCCCCAAGGCTATAGCCCACCCGTTTTTGTGGCCTTTTTCCGCTGGACGAACTTGGCGCCCCGGCCTTCGGGGGGTTATTTTTGGGCGCGGCTTTGCCCGCGTCCTATTGTTAGCACACGGAGGCCGCTCGCAAAGTCTCGCGCCATTCCGAGTGCGGCGGGCGAAGTTGGCCAGCCCCACCCCCCAAGGCTATAGCCCACCCGTTTTTGTGGCATTTTTCCGCTGGACGAACTTGGCGCCCCGGCCTTCGGGCGGTTATTTTTGGGCGCGGCTGTGCCCGGGGCCTATTTTTGGCACACGGAGGCCGCTCGCAAAGTCTCGCGCCATTCCGAGTCCGGCGGACGGTTGGCCAGCCCCACCCCCAAGGCTATAGCCCACCCGCTTTTGTGGCCTTTTTCCGCTGGACGAACTTGGCGCCCGGCCTTCGGGCGGTTATTTTTGGGCGCTGGCTGTGCCTGGGCCTATTGTTGGCACACACGAGGCCGCTCGCAAAGTCTCGCGCCATTCCGAGTCCGGGCGGACGAAGTTGGCCAGCCCCACCCCCAAGGCTATAGCCCACCCATTTTTGTGGCCTTTTTCCGCTGGACGAACTTGGCGCCCGCCTTTCGGGCGGTTGTTATTTTTGGCGCTGCTGTGCCCGGGCCTATTGTTAGCACACGGAGGCCGCTCAACGTCTCGCACCATTCCGAGTCCGGCGGACGAAGTTGGCCAGCCCCACCCCCCAAGGCTATAGCCCACCCGTTTTTGTGCCTTTTTCCGCTGGACGAACTTGGCGCCCCGGCCTTCGGGCGGTTATTTTTGGGCGCGGCTGTGCCCGGGGATTATTTTTGGCACACGGAGGCCGCTCGAAAAGTCTCGCGCCATTCCGAGTCCGGCGGACGAAGTTGGCCAGCCCCACCCCCCAAGGCTATAGCCCACCCGTTTTTGTGGCCTTTTTCCGCTGGACGAACTTGGCGCCGCGGCCTTCGGGCGGGTATTTTTGGGCGCGGCTGTGCCCGGGGCCTAATTTTCGCACACGGAGGCCGCTCGCAAAGTCTCGCACCATTCCGAGTCCGGCGGACGAAGTTGGCCAGCCCCACCCCCCAAGGCTATAGCCCACCCGGTTTTGTGGCCTTTTTCCGCTGGACGAACTTGGCGCCCCGGCCTTCGGGCGGTTATTTTTGGGCGCGGCTGTGCCCGGGGCCTATTTTTGGCACACGGAGGCCGCTCGCAAAGTCTCGCGCCATTCCGAGTCCGCGGACGGAGGTGGCCAGCCCCACCCCCCAAGGCTATAGCCCACCCGTTTTTGTGGCCTTTTTCCGCTGGACGAACTTGGCGCCCCGGCCTTCGGGCGGTTATTTTTGGGCGCGGCTGTGCCCGGGGCCTATTTTTGGCACACGGAGGCCGCTCGCAAAGTCTCGCGCCATTCCGAGTCCGGCGGACGAAGTTGGCCAGCCCCACCCCCCAAGGCTATAGCCCACCCGCTTTTGTGGCCTTTTTCCGCTGGACGAACTTGGCGCCCCGGCCTTCGGGCGGTTATTTTTAGGCGCGGCTGTGCCCGGGGCCTATTTTTGGCACACGGAGGCCGCTCGCAAAGTCTCGCGCCATTCCGAGTCCGGCGGACGAAGTTGGCCAGCCCCACCCCCCAAGGCTATAGCCCACCCGCTTTTGTGGCCTTTTTCCGCTGGACGAACTTGGCGCCCCGGCCTTCGGGCGGTTATTTTTTAGCGCGGCTGTGCCCGGGCCCTATTGTTGGCACACAGAGGCCACTCGCAAAGTCTCGCGCCATTCCGAGTCCGGCGGACGGCTTGGCCAGCCCCACCCCCAAGGCTATAGCCCACCCGTTTTTGTGGCCTGTTTCCGCTGGACGAACTTGGCTGCCCGGCCTTCGGGCGGTTCTTTTTTGGCGCGGCTGTGCCCGGCCTATTGTTAGCACACGGAGGCCGCTCGCAAAGTCTCGCGCCATTCCGAGTCCGGGCGGACGAGTTGGCCAGCCCCACCCCCAAGGCTATAGCCCACCCGTTTTTGTGGCCTTTTTCCGCTCGACGAACTTCGCGCCCGGCCTTCGGGCGTTTATTTTTGGGCGCGGCTGTGCCCGGGCCTATTTTTGGCACACGGAGGCACGCTCGCAAAGTCTCGCGCCCTTCCGAGTCCGGGCGGACGGTTGGCCAGCCCCACCCCCCAAGGCTATAGCCCACCCGTTTTTGTGGCCTTTTTCCGCTGGACGAACTTGGCGCCCCGGCCTTCGGGCGGTTATTTTTGGGCGCGGCTGTGCCCTGGGCCTATTTTTGGCACACGGAGGCCGCTCGCAAAGTCTCGCACCATTCCGAGTCCGGCGGACGAAGTTGGCCAGCCCCACCCCCCAAGGCTATAGCCCACCCATTTTTGTGGCCTTTTTCCGCTGGACGAACTTGGCGCCCCGGCCTTCGGGCGGTTATTTTTCGGCGCGGCTGTGCCCAGAGCCTATTGTTAGCACACGGAGGCCGCTCGCAAAGTCTCGCACCATTCCGAGTCCGGCAAACGAAGTTGGCCAGCCCCACCCCCCAAGGCTATAGCCCACCCGTTTTTGTGGCCTTTTTACGCTGGACGAACGTGGCGCCCCGGCCTTCGGGCGGTTATTTTTGGGCGCGGCTGTGCCCGGGGATTATTTTTGGCACACGGAGGCCGCTCGAAAAGTCTCGCGCCATTCCGAGTCCGCCGGACGAAGTTGGCCAGCCCCACCCCCCAAGGCTATAGCCCACCCGTTTTTGTGGCCTTTTTCCGCTGGACGAACTTGGCGCCCCGGCCTTCGGGCGGTTAATTTTGGGCGCGGCTGTACCCGGGGCCTATTGTTAGCACACGTAGGCCGCTCGCAAAGTCTCGCACCATTCCGAGTCCGGCGGAAGAAGTTGGCCAGCCCCACCCCCCCAAGGCTATAGCCCACCCGTTTTTGTGGCCTTTTTCCGCTGGACGAACTTGGCGCCCCGGCCTTCGGGCGGTTCTTTTTGGGCGCGGCTGTGTCCGGGGCCTATTTTTGGCACACGGAGGCCGCTCGCAAAGTCTCGCGCCATTCCGAGTCCGGCGGACGAAGTTGGCCAGCCCCACCCCCCAAGGCTATAGCCCACCCATTTTCGGGGCCTTTTTCCGCTGGACGAACTTGTCGCCGTGGCCTTCGGTCGGTTATTTTTGGGCGCGGCTGTGCCCGGGGCCTATTTTTGGCACACGGAGGCCGAACGCAAAGTCTCGCGCCATTCCAAGTCCGGCGGAGTAATTTGGCCAGCCCCACCCCCCCACGCTATAGCCCACCCGTTTTTTGGCCATTTTTCCGCTGGACGAACTTGGCGCCCCGGCCTTCGGGCGGTTATTTTTGGGCGCGGCTGTGCCCGGGGCCTATTTTTGGCACACGGAGGCCGCTCGCAAAGTCTCGCGCCATTCCGAGTCCGGCGGACGAAGTTGGCCAGCCCCACCCCCAAGGCTATAGCCCACCCGGTTTTGTGGCCTTTTTCCGCTGGACGAACTTGGCGCCCGGCCTTCGGGCGGTTATTTTTGGGCGCGGCTGTACCCGGGCCTATTGTTAGCACACGGAGGCCGCTGCAAAGTCTCGCACCATTCCGAGTCCGGCGGACAAAGTTGGCCAGCCCCACCCCCAAGGCTATAGCCCACCCGCTTTTGTGCCTTTTTCCGCTGGACGAACTTGGCGCCTGGCCTTCGGGCGGTTATTTTTGGGTGAGGCTGTGTCCGGGATTATTTTTGGCACACGGAGGCCGCTCGCAAAGTCGCGAGCCATTCCGAGTCCGCGGACGGTTGGCCAGCCCCACCCCCAAGGCTATATCCCACCCGCTTTTGTGGCCTTTTTCCGCTGGACGAACTTGGCGCCCGGCCTTCGGGCGGTTATTTTTGGGCACGGCTGTGCCCGGGCCTATTTTTAGCACACGAGGCTGCTCACAAAGTCTCGCGCCATTCCGAGTCCGGCGGACGAAGTTGGCCAGCCCCACCCCCCAAGGCTATGGCCCACCCATTTTTGTGGTATTTTTCCGCTGGACGAACGTGGCGCCCCGGCCTTCGGGCGGTTATTTTTTAGCGCGGCTGTGCCCGGGGCCTATTTTTGGCACACGGAGGCTACTCGTAAAGTCTCGCGCCATTCCGAGTCCGGCGGACGAAGTTGGCCAGCCCCACCCCCCCAAGGCTATAGCCCACCCGTTTTTGTGGCCTTTTTCCGCTGGACGAACTTGGCGCCCCGGCCTTCGGGCGGTTCTTTTTGGGCACGGCTGTGCCCGGGGCCTATTTTTGGCACACGGAGGCCGCTCGCAAAGTCTCGCGCCATTCCAAGTCCGGCGGATGAATTTGGCCAGCCCCACCCCCCCAAGGCTATAGCCCACCCGTTTTTGTGGCCTTTTTCCGCTGGACGAACTTGGCGCCCCGGCCTTCGGGCGGTTATTTTTGGGCGCGGCTGTGCCCGGGGCCTATTTTTGCCACACGGAGGCCGCTCGCAAAGTCTCGCGCCATTCCGAGTCCGGCGGACGAAGTTGGCCAGCCCCACCCCCCCAAGGCTATAGCCCACCCGTTTTTGTGGCCTTTTTCCGCTGGACGAACTTGGCGCCCCGGCCTTCGGGCGGTTATTTTTGGGCGCGGCTGTACCCGGGGCCTATTGTTAGCACACGGAGGCCGCTCGCAAAGTCTCGCACCATTCCGAGTCCGGCGGACGAAGTTGGCCAGCCCCACCCCCCAAGGCTATAGCCCACCCGTTTTTGTGCCTTTTTCCGCTGGACGAACTTGGCGCCCTAGCCTTCGGGCGGTTATTTTTGGGTGAGGCTGTGTCCGGGTCCTATTTTTGGCACACGGAGGCCGCTTGCAAAGTCGCCTGCCATTCCGAGTCCGGCGGACGAAGTTGGCCAGCCCCACCCCCCAAGGCTATATCCCTCCCGTTTTTGTGGCCTTTTTCCGCTGGACGAACTTGGCGCCCCGGCCTTCGGGCGGTTATTTTTGGGCGCGGCTGTGCCCGGGGATTATTTTTGCACGCTGGAGGCCGCTCGAAAGTCTCGCCCATTCCGAGTCCGGCGGACGAAGTTGGCCAGCTCCACCCCCCATGGTTATAGCCCACCCGTTTTTGTGGCCTTTTTCCGCTGGACGAACTTGGCGCCCCGGCCTTCGGGCGGTTAATTTTGGGCGCGGCTGTACACGGGGCCTATTGTTAGCACACGTAGGCCGCTCGCAAAGTCTCGCACCATTCCGAGTCCGGCGGACGAAGTTGTCCGGCCCCACCCCCCAAGGCTATAGCCCACCCATTTTTGTGGCCTTTTTCCGCTGGACGAAATTGGCGCCCTGGCCTTCGGCGGTTGTTTTTGGGCGCGGCTGTGTCCAGGGCCTATTTTTTGCACACGGAGGCCGCTCCCAAAGTCTCGCGCCAATCCGAGTCCGGCGGACGAAGTTGGCCAGCCCCACCCCCCAAGGCTATAGCCCACCCATTTTCGGGGCCTTTTTCCGCTGGACGAACTTGTCGCCGTGGCCTTCGGGCGGTTATTTTTGGGCGCGGCTGTGCCCGGGGCCTATTTTTGGCACACGGAGGCCGCTCGCAAAGTCTCGCGCCATTCCAAGTCCGGCGGATGAATTTGGCCAGCCCCACCCCCCCAAGGCGATAGCCCACCCGGTTTTGTGGCCTTTTTCCGCTGGACGAACTTGGCGCCCCGGCCTTCGGGCGGTTATTTTTGGGCGCGGCTGTGCCCGGGGCCTATTTTTGGCACACGGAGGCCGCTCGCAAAGTCTCGCGCCATTCCGAGTCCGGCGGACGAAGTTGGCCAGCCCCACCCCCCCAAGGCTATAGCCCACCCGTTTTTGTGGCCTTTTTCCGCTGGACGAACTTGGCGCCCCGGCCTTCAGGCGGTTATTTTTGGGCGCGGCTGTACCCGGGGCCTATTGTTAGCACACGGAGGCCGCTCGCAAAGTCTCGCACCATTCCGAGTCCGGCGGACAAAGTTGGCCAGCCCCACCCCCCAAGGCTATAGCCCACCCGTTTTTGTGGCCTTTTTCCGCTGGACGAACTTGGCGCCCCGGCCTTCGGGCGGTTATTTTTGGGCGCGGCTGTGCCCGGGGATTATTTTTGGCACACGGAGGCCGCTCGAAAAGTCTCGAGCCATTCCGAGTCCGCCGGACGAAGTTGGCCAGCTCCACCCCCCAAGGCTATAGCCCACCCGTTTTTGTGGCCTTTTTCCGCTGGACGAACTTGGCGCCCCGGCCTTCGGGCGGTTAATTTTGGGCGCGGCTGTACACGGGGCCTATTGTTAGCACACGTAGGCCGCTCGCAAAGTCTCGCACCATTCCGAGTCCGGCGGAAGAAGTTGGCCAGCCCCACCCCCCCAAGGCTATAGCCCACCCGTTTTTGTGGCCTTTTTCCGCTGGACGAACTTGGCGCCCCGACCTTCGGGCGGTTCTTTTTGGGCGCGGCTGTGTCCGGGGCCTATTTTTGGCACACGGAGGCCGCTCGCAAAGTCTCGCGCCATTCCGAGTCCGGCGGACGAAGTTGGCCAGCCCCAGCCCCCAAGGCTATAGCCCACCCATTTTCGGGGCCTTTTTCCGCTGGACGAACTTGTCGCCGTGGCCTTCGGTCGGTTATTTTTGGGCGCGGCTGTGCCCGGGGCCTATTTTTGGCACACGGAGGCCGCTCGCAAAGTCTCGCGTCATTCCAAGTCCGGCGGATGAATTTGGCCAGCCCTTTTTCCGCTGGACGAACTTGGCGCCCCGGCCTTCGGGCGGTTATTTTTGGGTGCGGCTGTGCCCGGGGCCTATTTTTGGCACACGGAGGCCGCTCGCAAAGTCTCGCCCCATACCGAGTCCGGCGGACGAAGTCGGCCAGCCCCTCCCCCCAAGGCTATAGCCCACCCGTTTTTTGGCCATTTTTCCGCTGGACGAACTTGGCGCCCCGGCCCTTCGGGCAGTTATTTTTGGGCGCGGCTGTGCCCACATCCTATTTTTGGCACGCGGAGGCCGCTCGCAAAGTCTCAACCCATTCCGAGTCCGGCGGACGAAGTGGGCCGGCCCCTCCCCCCAAGGCTATAGCCCACCCGTTTTTTGGCCATTTTTCCGCTGGGGGGTTTGGGCGCGCCGACCTTCGGCGAAGATTTTTCGGCGCAGCTGTGCTGCGGCCTATTT